>VZZY01025195.1:0-21245 GCA_013400335.1 Eurystomus gularis | reverse complement strand
CTCGCCTCGCCTGCCGGGAGGGCCGGGGGCGGTGCGGAGGCTGTGCTGCCCCGGGGCGCTCCTGACCCCGGCGCCCGAGTGCTCCGGCCATCTCCCCGGCGCGGTTTGACAAGAGGAGCGGGACGGAGGAGGGCCAGGGCCCCCCCCCGGTGCTGGCAGCGCCGGAATCTTGCCGTGAAGCCGAGTAGGAGAAGCCGGAGCGAGGCCTGCGGGAAGCTTCGCGCCCCTGCAGGGTTACCTGGGGGTGCCGGCACCCGCCATAGTCCTGCCGGCTTCTCGCTCATGCCGCTGGGGAAGGAGCTGGGCTCTGCAGGGCTGTCATGGGCAGGAGTGGCTGTCTGCCGGTCCTCGGCTTCTAAACATGGTGGGGTCGGTCGGTGGTGTCTGTGGCTGGTCTCGCTGAGCTCGCTTTCAAGAGGCTCTTGGTTGAAGCAGCACAAAAATCTTGCCTGCCACCTCTGCGTGCAAGAGTAAGTAGCCTATAAGTGAAACTGAGAAATCACCTTGGAAGCCCCTGTTTTACATACGCAGAACAGAAAAGGTGTTGGCAATGCGTAAGTTGAAAAGAGTATGGAGTAGCGATAGTGTGTCCTGGAATCATGCACAGCCCTGATCACCTGCTGAGGGGGTGTTGGAGGCCATGTCTTTGGGACTTTGTGCTCGGTGCTCTGCCCCTTACTGCTGTTAACCTGCACAGAGATCAAACAGCCTTGAGCAGCACAGAGACCCGAGGATGGGGAGATGTCTTCAGTGGGAGAGCTACCCTGTCCAAAGGATTCTCCAGTCACTTCTAAACATGGCAGCTGAAATGTAGGTTGAGGCCCTTATTTCCTAACCTTCTGTTGCCACCTGGAGAGGCTCAACTGGCCTGGAAAGTTCCATGGCTAAAAGTTTTGGTTCAGTTTGTACTGGTTCTAAGGAGTGACCCACCCACAACATTCCTTGTGGCACCTAAATGCTCCAGATCCTGCTTTTAAAAAGCAACCTTATAATGAACACCTCATAGCGTCCTTTACAGCTGCAGGTATTCTTTGAGTCCTGTGTAGCTGTATAGACACAGAGTGATTTAGGGAGGTTGTAAGTGTATAAATGACTACGGATTTCTGGAAAGAAGGAAAATAACCTTGTGTGGGTGGAAGGGGTTTGCTGGAGGTCTTCTGTAGCTCAGACTTGTCACTGCTGATGGCCCAAAAGTTACTTTAGAGTACTGCATTGGAAGGAGATTTAAAATAGGGGCTGAATCAAAATATCCTGCTGAAGGCCTACACCTAATGATGATCCATTAGCATGCAGGGAGGGTGGTGGGGGCTGTCCTGACACTGGTGGGTTCTACTGTGAGCATGACTCCTGCTCAGTAACAGCTAGACTGTTTATATAGCAAGCTCTTGCAGGTTGTTGGCAAACAGAGGTTGGTACTGACATAGCAAGACAGTTTTCATTTGTCTGTAAAGCTTGTAGGTTCCCTCTGACAGAGTTACTCTTCAGTGGTTAGGACTAGATCCGGTGAAAAGATTTGGCCAGTGGTACCTGGCAAGGTACTATATAAAGACCTTGTACCTCTTGTTAAAACATGGTAGTCTTGTAGGGATGGTTATGATGCCATCTTATCCCTGTGGATCACTGGGTTTTCCTGCTGCATTCATCTAGAAATAGGGATTGTTTGGTTGGTGGTTTTAGTTTTGTTGTTTTTTTTTAAGTGGACTATCTAAGGCTGGAGAAACAAAAAGATTCAATAATGGTCCTTTTGGTAGCCATATGTAGTCAGCCTTTTAAAGATTTTGTTGCCTGTGTTTTGTAAGTACGGGGCCTGCCTGGGCTTGCCTGAGAACTCGAATGTTGAGTCTGAGAACTCATGATTTTGCAGCTATCGCCTGAGAGCGCAGGCTGCCAGGTAAGCGGAGGTGGGTGCAGCTCAGCCTCTGCGCCAGGGCATGCTGCTGGCTGCGGATCAAGGGATTCTCAGGTGGCTTTTCAAAGGCTGGGGAAGTGGTGGGCCGTGGGCAGGTGGAATCCCTTGTAGCAGTAGAGCTGGGTGTGAGAGAGTGCTGCTTTTACACAAGGGCGTGAAATAGCTTTTCTCCTTCTCTGAAGATTGAGTTGGATGTGAAGGAGCTCTTGAAAAAATAGCTGTGGGGAGTTGCATGAGCAGTAGCCTGCAAACGTTGGGTTCTGCCTCTGTTATGATAGCCAGGTGGATCCTTCCTTAAGGATAAACCACCATCCAGCTGGGGTGTTGCATTAGTCATGATTCAGAAATGGTTCCTGTGAAAACTGATCAAGATTTTCCAGGATTTCCTTATCTTCTTTCCATTTCTCCAAAGTAAAGTTCTTGGAAGTTGGTTTGTGACCTTGATTGCTGGAAGAGGAGAGTATGTCAGATCCTTAGTACCATACTGGGTAAGACACTTCTCTGGCAATCCCCAGGTATCCTTAAGTCTTAAGGTTTCTGATGTGCATCAGAAGATTATTTAAAAAAAAAAAAGGAGGGGGGGGAGGGTGGGTGGAGAGAAGGAGGGAGGGAGCATCTTGGTGGCTGAACTCACACCAGTTTTTTTACATCCTTCTTGTACTGAAGGGCCAAAAACTGCAGGTGGTATTAGAATCGTGGAATCATAGAACGGATTAGGTTGGAAGGGACCTTAAATACCATCTATTTCCAATGCCCCTGCCATGGGCATGGACACCTTCACGTAGACCAGGTTGCTCAAAGCCCCATTCAGCCTGTCCTTGAACACTTCCAGGTATGGGGCATTCACAGCTTCTCTGGGCGCCCTGTTCCAGTTCCTCTTTCCTTGTCCAGCAGATGTGTGAACTTTGTGGATGATGGGATTTTAGCTGGTCTAAACCAGCCTGGTCCTCCCCTGGACCTAGCATGACCCATCACCACTGCTGGAACACAGCTCCTGATGCCCGTGTCTGTGGATATTTTAATGCCTTGTGACTAACCAGTGGGGACATTTCACAGTGGTATGTTCTCTGGCTACGAGACTTTGCAGAAGGATGAGCTTTGCTGTCCTGTGTAATAATACCTTTTAGTCTACATCAGGTCAGTTTTCCTCTGGGTGACTGTAAGGTGCTGCATAAGCAGTTCTTGGATGACTGTGTTGCAGCAGATACTAAAGGAGAAAACATCAGCCATCTCTGCACCTCTGTTTTCGGATATGGCAGCAATGGGAATTGCTCCTGTCTTCTGCTTTAAGAAGTCCTCTTCCTTCGGGCTCAGTGCTTCCTCCCTTCCTCGGTCTCTTCCCCTGAGAGCTGTCCTTATAATCAAAACACTTAAAAGCTTATTGCTAGATAGGAAGGTGGAAGGACAAAGAGAAACTTGCTTAGAAATTGGCACATGCCATAGGAAAATATTAATTGAATTATAATTACACCTTATCCCACTTCTCCCATCTTTCATGACAGAATACATTAGAAGCTCAGCTCTTATCTAGGTGTTGTCTGTGCAGCTCAGGATTAATGTTTCAGCCCTTTTAGGCAGGATCTGAAAACACATTATCTTGCTGTCTTAAAACAACTGTGTATTCTCATGTGTCTCGTACTCACTAGCTCCTTTCCTCGTCTGGTGACAAGTGAAGTATCTGTCCCCTCTGAAGAAATTGCCTCTAATCTCTGGAAAAGGTTTCCAGATGACCCTTTCTCTCTCTTGCCTCCCTTTTACCAAGAGCTCCAGCCCATGTGATGTGTGGGGCTTTTTTTGTTTGTTTTGTTAAGAATACTGCCTGTGGCCATGAGATCCCAAACCTATTTTTCATTTTCTCTCCTTAGCTTTACAGAGAGGTTGCAGGCCTCTTTCCCCATGGGTGTAAGTGTACAGAAGAACAAATACTTTTGATATAGGAATTCCTACATTAATAGTGAGACTTCTCTTTAATTATAGCTCCATGTAGCCAATCTTCTATCGTCCTGCTCTGAGTAAAATGATTTTTTTTTAATTGTATATACCGATTTTGAAATAGGAGGGTAGCTATCAGCCCAAGTGTGTATTTCTTTTCCAGTTACTTGGATATCCTGGAATAGTAGAGATTGCCTCAGGCCTTTAAATGGTAACTCTTTGAAATGTGTATGAAAATGTGGGGGTTTTGCACTTTGACAGTTTTATGGTTTTGCTTTAAAAGCAGTAGAAGAGAATTTTTCTACTACTACTATATTTCCTGCGAGCTGTATGTATGAGTAGGAATTCATTTTCATGTTTTCAAAAGTGAGTAAATGCATTCATGGTTCCCTCAAAAATAGTCCTTTGGTAAAAACCCTTTTTGTTGCTGAACAATAGGAGCTTTTGATGATAGCTGAGGATTATGAAAACACAGCTACCTGACTCAAGTGCTGACTGTGACATTTCTGCCTTATTAATAGTGTCATGTTTTCTTGCATTACAGACCAATTTACAAATTAGTAATAATGTGACTAACATCCTACTGCTATAAACAAACCCATTAAGATAAATATATCCAGTTAACTATAACCATATTTTTATTTCTCTCTTCCCATCCTGTTTTGACATTGTTGCGGTAAATACTGGTGTTCAGATGGATGCCGCAAATGGATTTTTAATAAATTTTCAATCAGACTTTGATGTATCCGGAGTATAGACATGATGCTGTTCTGGACCTTGAAGACAGAGAGTGTGTTTGAGATCAGCTATGCTCTGTGCTCTTGTGAAGTCTCTAGCAGATAAAATGATGTGTTTTGGTCTTGGGCAAGTGTAGAAGTCAGTGCTTCATCAAGCCTGCCCAACTTCTAGATGGGTGAAATATCCAAACAGCTTGTAGGTGGTTTGTCCTGCTCACATTTTGCCTTCTCTTTTTAAGAGTGTACCTACGCTTGTTACATTAAGACAGCTGTTTTAAAACTTTCAGCATATTTTCTTTTTTTTTTCCCCCTTCAAAAGTTGCTGATACAGCTCAGACACCTTAGGCAGTATTGCATGTCCACATGACTGCTCAGCTATTACAGTCTAGGTATGCACATGGCATCTTTGAAAGGTATGAAGTATAACACCAAGCAGTGTTATAATTGTAGCAGTAGTGGTAAGAACTTGCTTTTACCAGTCCCCTCTGAAGAGATTTTTAAAGATCTGGCTCTTCTCTGTCTCTTGTTAACTAAGTGAGAGAGGTTTACAAATTGAGTTTTTCAGCCTTTTGTACTTTGATTTCAACTCTAACCCTGAAGCCTTACAGGCCTTCTGAAGTTTTAAGAAATGTTTTCCATGTGTGGCACGCTTCAGAACTGATCAAGAAGTATCCCTCTTTTTAAACTTACAGGATGTTAAAATAGACTTAAAGTCTGCTCTAAGTTTTTAAGCAGTACTTCAGATTCTTCCAAGTTAAGGTCATACTTGTCATACCTAGAATAAAACTAAAATATAAGTGCAGTGAAAAGCCCTGTAACCAGCTGATTTAACTTCTGGTTTTAAGCTTCAAAACATATTTGGTTATATGCAAACCAAATGTGGCACAGACTCAGAAAACCGCAATGCTTCCCCCTCTCAAATGAAGACAGTATGCCACAGCAACAGCAATTTGAGATGGTCTGGACTTTGCAAAATGTGTCAAGAGACAGAGACTGTAAACGTTAATCTCTTAAGAAGTCTTGCCTGTGTTCCTTTCCCTCCCAGTTTCCTGAGCTCCTGACAGCAGGTATTGTATTCATTCTGATGTGCCCAATAGCGTCTACTCAGCTCCTGGTTCCTCTGTGATTACAAGTCTTTGTTTTTCATAGTAGGATGACTTTCTGTAGTGGTCATACCTAGTAAACTTAAGTCTGTCTTTAAATGGTGAGGGACTTGAGAGAAAGGGACTACAGCTTACCAAGTTACCGTGCAGCAGCTGAGTCACAACAGTTGGGCCTGTGCTTGCCTGCTGCCCTTCACAAATGAGAGGCCAGTCTTCTCAGCTGAAAAGGTGTTGCACAGACAAGTCATTCTGCGATAGGCCTGTTCAGGTGACATCTGCAGTAAGGACCAGCACAGTATAACTTGTCTGCTCTGAGCTGTACTCCAGCACTACGTGAGCAGTAGTGTCTGTAGGAGATCTAGGGGAAGGATGGGACATGTGCTTTGAGCTACACAGAACATGGGATGGAGGAGGATATGCTCTGGTGCTCAGCTTATAGTCTCAAGTCCCGCGTAACAACAACAAAAAGTCAAAATCTATTTATGGAAAGATGGTAGTTCCTCTGACAATGTTCCCAAAGTTAGCGATGTTACAGGCTTGGGTGCTAGCTGTGCTGACTAGATATCCAGATGCATTGAACAGAAGGCTAGGGCTTGTACCTTGTGTTTCAGCACCTCCCATACTCCTGTTCTTGATCCTCCCTCCAGGTTCTCACCTTTCCTTTCATAATCGTTTTTAGCCTGGTAACTTGGGAATTTCTGATCTGCTTAAAACTTCGTCCAGCCAGTTTGTCTTACATGAGTAGTCTTCTGAACTTTATTCTTGCCACACTGAAACAATCCCAAAGGACACTGAACAATAGATATTTAATTTTCTGAGGTGCTCTTTAAAGTTGAAAAGTTGTTTACAGCAAAGTCAGAAAGGAATGTCTCCCGTGTGAGGTTAAAATACCTGTGGAGGCTCCGTCTGGCAGGCTGCAGGACTAGCCACCTCCAAGGAGTTCTTCAGGGGTGCAATTAATAGTGCTTTCCTCAGTAGTCCCTTATCACTCCCTTTGTAAGAGACTTTGTGTGCACTTAATCTGAGCTTTTAGTAACCAAGAAACACTCTTCCAGGGGTTGATTGCTTGCTCCTAATTACCTTTACCTAATTACCTTTACAATGCAGGCCACAAGTTAAAGATGAAATGTACCTTTGGAGACGTTCCCTCCCTCTAAGTGAAGGCAAAATCTCCCAGTACGGAGGTATTCTGGTTCCCACTGGAAATTCCTGAAGTTAATTGAGGCAGAAATGTCTGGGGCAGGGTGTGGTGCACCAGCCCCAGGGCCACTGGTCCTGGGGCCATCCCTCCTGCTTCCGCCCAGCACGGCTGTTCCCAGTCCCCGGTCAGGTCTGGCTAGGGATGTGTGTGTGTCTGTGCCTCACATTACTTCTCTGCAGCTCTTGTTGGCCCTAAGCTCATGGAATAACCTCTGGCGGAAACTAAAAGGGTCTTAAATAGGTCTGCCACCAGCCAGAGCCTGTACTGGTTACAGGTGTTTTGTAACCATGCAGATATCTCTCCTAGCAAATGTTCAAAAAGTGCTTTGCTCTTGCCAGAGACCTGTACTACTGCAGGGCAGCCTTGCTGCAGGAAGCTGGGCTCACAGGTTTGTCTGCTGTTGGCAGCATTGGCCAGACCTCCTGATTGAGTGGTCCTTTGTCTCTCTGGATGGCAAGGTGCCAAATGTTCCTTTCCCCCTTGTGCTGATGTTGATGTTCCATGAATGTATGCATCCTGTGCTGTATTTGTGCTAAAGCTGTGTGAGGCAGTGGTGTGTGTAGTACTCAGTGTTCTCTTGAAAATACAGGACCAGCTTGGTCTACATCCTTTGCAAAGACACTTTGGTTTGCTTCCAGCGATGTACGGGACTGGAAGAAAAAAGAAACCCGAAGAGTTTAACTTTTGGAAAGGTAGACCAACCACTTAAGGCAAAGATTTATTTTAAAGGCTTTGCTGCGAAAAACTGTTTCTTGAAGGAGATCAGCAGTGTGGGTTTAAATATCAAGAGTTGCGGCAGTGAGGAAGGCTGGCACTGTGTACTGCTTGGAGGCAACACTGACTGGGAGAGATGGTAGGGAGAAAACACGTGGGTGATGTGATAGGAATGGAGCTAGAGAAGCAGGGGTGGCAAAGAAAGGGATGATGACTTCAGAAGAACAGACTGGGAAAATAGCTTTTGTGGATAACTGTTTTCACAAACCACCACCAACTAAGAAATAGCTGAGTGATAGCGAGGCAAACTAGTGTTTAAGAAGGTTAAGTACAGAGCAGCAGTCAAGGCCAAGCCCAGCTGTGCGGATGAGTAGCAGAATGGTGTCCATGAATTTGCGATGCTGTGCAGAAAAAATCTGGGTAGTTAACGCATCGTTGTATGTGACTACCTGAATGAAGGGTAATACTGGAGTTACGGGTGCTGGGCAAGGCAGTGTAATGGTCTTGTGCCCCATAATCACGAAAGAAAGCAGGTGAAGCAGGCAAATGGGTGAGCTGAGCTTTAAGTTGCCCTTGAGCTGGCAGCTGAACATCTTGTGAAGAGATCAGTAAGAGACTGCATGGGAGGTGTCTCCTGAACAGAAGTTGATCTGAGAGTGATAGGGACAGAGAAAGAAGCTGAATTTGTCGTCTGAGTAGATGCAGAAGAGAGAAAAGTGTTGTCATGGACTGAGCCTCACAGACTGCTGGAGAAGGCTTGAGGCGTTGCAAAGGCTGTTGTTCAAATAAAGAGCAGAGACATGGAGCATTGTGCCCAAAAGCATGAAAAAGAACCTGGGTTTCTTTTTGGGGAGAAACTATTCTAAGAATTGAAGATATTAAAGTATGGCTGTATTTTGATGGAGGAGTGAGAAAGGGGAGAATACAAGGGAGAAGGGTAGGAGTATGGCATGATGCCAATCAGGAAAAAAGTTAGAGGAGAAGGTAGTGAAAATGTCTGTGATGGTCTTTCTATATGGTAGACAAATAGAAGAGGGGCTGTCTTGCTCTTGTGACTGTCTCTTGAAAGAAATAGCAAGAGGTGAGTGGGGGACTGAGCAGAACATGAAATCCCACACTTCCCACCAGCTTGATCATTGGGAGGAGCAGAGCTGCTTTAGGGCAAGCAGTTGAAGGGGATAAGACAGATGGGGAAGAAAGAGGGAACTGAGAAATACAGACTTGAAAATGACAGCAGAGTTCTAAAGTCCCAGGTGAAGTCAGCCAGTACAAAACCATTTACCCTCAGTCTTCCTTCCTCCTCTTTCTTGGCCTCTGCTGCGCCTCACTGATCAGAAGCAGCCCTGATCAGGTCTTCCCCATTTTGAAAATCTCAGGTAAGTAGAAATTACGGCCTGTGTGAGGATGAGAGTGTTTGTTTTTCTTTCTGTTCCTGATTTTTACTTCATGGGAGAAGTAGGCAGCTAACGTAATTCATGTTTATTGCTAAATGTTGCTCTTTGATGTTTTCTTATTACAATAGCCTGAACTAAAAGCCAGCAATAAACTAGAGGGATGGCACCTCGTAAACATAAGGCTTCATTTTTGAACCTGTGAAGTTTTTGAAACTTTAAAGAAAAAAAGTTGGGCTCTTTTGCTTGCAAATAGCTGTTCCATTTAATTTCACAAAATAACATCCCTCCAAGTAAATAAACCTCAAAATCCTTCGCTCTTCTCCTCTGACCTCTCATCCTCCCTAGCCAGAAACAAAACCCCAAGCAGTTGATTGCCTTTGGTCAGCCTGTGTAAGTTTTGGTCAGCAAGCTGTGACTGTCTTCTTCTTCAACACAACTTTTATCAGAACACTTTGCTTTTTCCTTTTCACTGTTTTTGGCATCTGTTTTTGCTCAGGGTTCCTGCTTGATGTATAGTGTTTTGTTGGGTGCTTTTTGTCATCGAGCTGCAGATGGTGAGTATAGTGGCTGGCTGATACTTGAGAGGATCTTGGGATAGAGCTTATTTTTGTGAAACAAAACGTGCAGTTCTTTCTAGGGCTTTTTGTTTTTCACTCGTAATTAGCTCTGTCAGACTAAATTCCTTTACCTTCCCTTGGACCTTCCTGTGACTTCTGCAATAGTAGATGCAGTATTTGCATTAGGTACCTAGAGCAGAGTAATTTAATTCATTATGGAAAACCAATCTGCTTGTTAAAACTGTTAGTTTATCAAACAGTGTAGTACAGCATTGTTCTGGCAGAGACTGCTGACAGACACCAGTCCTTGTGCCTCTTTCTCTGGAGGGATATGTTAAAGATGAACTTTGTAGCTTAGAAAAGCAGATAGTCATCTTGGCTATCTTCGAAAAGCCCTTAGAATTTGTAGTTTCTGGAAGATCTGTGGCGGGTGTTATCTTGAAATCCTATCTGAATACAATGCAGAGCACCCGGGTCTGGTGTCCGAGCTGTGCGGTACTGCAAAACCTATTATTACCCCCGATACTCTCTATCAGCCTCATTAGGGATGATGAATGAACGGTCACTGCTGAAGCATTTTTTTCCTCTTCTGAAAAGACCCGCTGACAATGGTTGCTGCATGTGGATATGCACAGGGTGGATTAATCAGCTAAACTACTACCACAGTAACACTAACCTTTAACAAAACCCCATGGTCCTCATTATCTGCTTAAATCTCTTTTAAAGAGACTCTTCCTTCTTCCTACTCCTCTGCAGAATCACCTCTAGCTCCCTTGCCGTAAAGGGCTGCATCATGCAGAAAGGGCAAGTGAAATCTCTTGTTTATCGTTGTCCTGTCCCTAGGCGAAGAAAATTGTCTCCTGCATTTTCCTGAGGCTGAACGCGTGAACAAGTTAATTTGACTACACAGCGTTCACATCAGACCTCAGCATCCCAAGTCTGCAACTGCATCCCTGTGGGCGGCCTGGTACCCACATTCATGCTCCATCACTATGGTTGTGTCGAGCGTGCCCGCAGGGGTTAGTCTGGGAGGCTTGGCCCTTTTACTGGCTGTCCTCCCCTAGTGTGGCAGTTTAAGCTGAGCTTTGGGTCATACCAACTCATATATAACCATCCTTGCTTCTTTCCTCTCTCCTGTCCCGTGCCACTTTCCTGCTGAGTGTGATGCCCCAGCACAGGAGCTGGGGGCAGAGTGGGACTGATGGGCTCCTCTGTCAGAACATGCAGGGCAGGTGTCTGGGTGGTTGTGTAGGACGGGTGTTGTACTGGCTGGGGTGAGACTGCACAACATATGCTTCCTTGCAAGTACTATGCGTGCTAATGGTCCTGAATAAGTTACTGTGAGGGTGGTGAGACCCTGGAACAACTTGCCCAGAGAAGTTGTGGATGCTCATCCCTAGAGGTGTTCAAGACTAAGTTGAATGGGGCTTTGAGCAACCTGGTCTAGTGGGAAATATCCCTACCTGTGGCAGAGGGGTTGGAACCAGATGATCTTTAGGGTCCCTTCCAACCATTCTATGATTCTGTGATAAATTCTGTCCAGTAAACAAGTGGTTACTGGGATTGTCCTCTGAATACCCTGGCCTGGTGCTTCTGCTAAAGGAATCCTGTGTTCCTGTTTGGGTGTGTGGAGCAGGAGATGCAGCTCTAAAAAAAAAGCCTACAAAGATCTTGTTCCTGCTCCTTTAGTTTACCATATAGATGTTTAACTTGTCGCTTGAGGATGGCTGCTTCTTGTTTGAATCTAGGAAAGAGAAAACTCAGGATACTTTTCAAGTAAAGTCTGTTCAAAGAAGGTTGGACTAGATAATCCTAGAGGTCTTTTCCAACCTGAATGATTCTATGATTCTGAAAAGACTTAATATTTTTTCAGTTTCAAATGTGTCAACAAAAGGAAGTTGTCACTTGGATTTTTCTGGAGAGGAGCAGGGAGTGGAGGACAAAGGAGGACTATTTTTCCTCCATTGGAGCCAGCTGTGGTTTGTTCAGCTTTTGTGCATTTGGATGGGCACTTTGAATTGAAATCTAAACTGGAACTAGCAGTTAATATTACAAACAAGTAGCATAATTTGACTAAACAAGCTTTTAGATGATCACAGCTAAGGCTTTGATGTTGAAGAGTGGGATTTTCATGACTGCGGAAGTAATTTGAGAACATGCTTGCACCCAAAGCCTGTAGGGTTGGTTGGTTTGTGTTTTTTGTTGGCTTTTTTTTTCTTGGAGATGTTTATAGTGATGATTCATACTTTTGTTGGTCTCAGCAAAAGTGTGCTTTGCATGTATGGTTGATTTAACATCTGAGAATCTCTATGCAAGTCATTCTTCATTTTGAGAAAGAATTTATCTATAGAAAATTCACCTTAGTGTGTTTCTTCATTTGCTTGTTTTTTTTTGTCTTTGGTTGCTTGCTCGAGTATTGACTGATTTTGCCAATGAGAACTTCTGTAAGATCCTAGTCACGGCCACCTTTGTTCTTGGATTTGTGGATATGATTCCATGTTTCCAGGAGTGAGTTAGCATGGGTTTAGAGGTTTAGTTGCTGAACAGTAGTGTACTAGTACTATACAATCTGAATTATTTAATGGATTTATAACACTTTCAGTTGTGCCAAATCACACTCANTTTAACAGTCACTTACTGGTGTGTAAAACTTCAAAAACAAGAAACCACTGGAGTGATAGAAAAGTTAAACCCATGAAAGCTAACTTAAAATAAAAGCTTTCCTCCTTCTGTATGGATTACCAGGAAATTCAGGGGGCATGTAGAGTGAGTATGCAAGCACACCACACTTCTTTAAAGGTCTTGTGGTTGAGATCCCAGTGGTATTGATGGGAAACGTGCAAGGAATTTTTATAAGGTTGTTTGAATAGCTGAGTAACTTCTTTTGAAAGCAGTAGACTGAACATGTCTGCTTTGGAGAGGAATGGTTCTGTAGCTGCCTGAGATGATGATAATGAACGGTAAAGCTTCAAAGTTAAATTCTACAAATGCAATTATCCTCTTGAGGATGTAATGAAAGCTTAATATTTAAAAATACACTTTCTTTTAAGGTGGCACACTTGAGCATATCTATTGTCAAGAAGGGTGGTGTCTTGACAGCCATGCAAGGACCTAAAAGGCCATTGGTAGACTTGAAAGCACCAGTATGTGACTATATCTGTCATAGAAAGAGAGAGGTGATGTACACCGTGTTCAAATGCCAAGCTAGAGCATTGGGCTGTGCTGACGTTTGACAGCAGATGCTCTGTTTTCTCTTGCAGTTTGGGGCAGAGTTCAGAAGGTTCTCCCTGGATCGCTACAAGCCAGGAAAGTTTGAAGACTTCTACAAACTAATTCTTCACATTCATCACATAGCCAACCTGGAAGTGATGATTGGATATGCTGATGTGCATGGAGACCTTCTCCCTATTAATAACGATGACAACTTCTTCAAGGCTGTTTCAAGTGCTCATCCACTGCTCAGGGTTTTTATACAAAGACAAGGTAAGATGCAATTTCATTTTGGTGCCTTTGAGTGTGCTGGGGTGAGATGAAGAATGGATTTGTGGCCTCCATTTAAAGGCTGAAATGATGTAAGAGGAACCTAGGAGCTCACTCTTCCTCCTCTCAGACGCTTCATTCCACCTTGCAGGAACAACATGACTTCAGGGCAGATTAAGGGGCTGCACTGCTGCCTGTAAGGCGTTTGAAGGATAACAGGCTGAGAATCACCACGAGCCCTTTCTTTTCTGTGCTGCTGGTACTATATAATCACTTGAGCATGCCAGCTGCACCACTCCGCTTATTTGAGGGAGCTGTCAGGAGCTACTACTTCACATTTAGAAATATTATCTGTCCATCTTGATAGTGTCATACCCAAATGATTCATGCCTGTATAGTGTGTGAATGCATACAGATAGGTAGTTATAAAAAAGACAGCCAACCAAAATTCCATCACAGATGAGGTCTTGTTTGACTATGTTGCCCTGGCTGACAGACAAATGATGATTCTCCCCTCAGTCCTTACACTAAAGACTGTTAAATCTTCCGATTTTGAATCATCAAGCAAACCTTGGGCAGAATTGCCCAAATGTCAAGATGACGTTGGGTTTGAGTGGCTGTGCGTTGTCAAGCTTTCATTGCAGATATCTGAAACCTTCTCTTAAAGACCATGTTTGGCAGCTGTTCAGATGGAGGATTGGTTTTTATAACAAGGTGTTTTCACCACAGAGCTCTTTAAATCACAGGGGAACCTAACACTGTGTTAACACTACCTCCGCAGTTTTTTCGATCGTGTAGTGATATATAGCATAGGGTTTTTGGAATTAAAAATCCTGTCAGTAGCAGAGTCAGAAATGAGGCTTGAGCTGAGACTTTGAGCAGTCATGTAGCTTTTTTGGCCCATACCCTCCACTGTGTAGGCGTTTTTGCTGATAAGGTTTTAGCAGGAGGCTCCAGCCTGCCTGTTGGTATGAGCTGGTATAGTACGTGGTTCGTTTTGGTGTCCCCAGATACGTCCAGGGCTGTGTGGCGCTGCCCATTTATAGTATGTTGTCTGCCACCTTCTTTTAGATGAGAGTAAGTGCTCAAGGAGGCAATGGAGACGAGGTTCTAGAGCAGTTTGTTGGTTGGTTTTTTTGTTTGTTTGTTTGCATGTGTCCGTCAGATGAGTGGAAGTGTCTGTGGGAGAGGACTTGCGTTGCAAGCTCTCCCTCCTTGTGCAGAAAATGTGAAGGTGGATGACAAGTCCTATTAAGTCTCCTTCCTGCGCTGCCTGTTAGTGCTTGTGAATGTTCATGTTAGGTTAGGTCATGAGAAATTGCATGCATGACTTTGTCATGCCCACATCAGTCTGGGTTTTTTCGTGTTTCTGGATCAGTCCTGTTCAAAATGCAATTGTCCTTGCTCTGCTTGGGCAGACTGCTGAAGCCACTGACGATTCCTAACCCTGCACTGGGAGGGGGTGTTGCTGCCAAAATGCTGATCACAGAAGCAAGCAAACGAGAGAACTGTTGACTACAAGTGGGAACAATGCTCCCTCCTCTTCTTCAGTAGAAGTATGCTAGTTGTGGACATTTATAATTTGTAACCTTAACGGAAAAGTGCAATATTTACTTTTTAAAAGCTTTTTACCTGTTGCTGAGTGGAAAGGATCACGCTGACAAGTAAGGAAGCTCATACAAGAGGGAAGATGGGCCCATGCCTCCTCATGCATGATGATGCCTGAAAGCCTCCCAACACACATTCTCCTGCACTCCCTCTGCAAAGCGAAAGGAAACAGTGAATTCTGGTCTGTCCCTTTGATTAATGGCACCTTTAATAAGGAACTGCTGAGGTTAACGTTTGAGACTCATGCTTGTGGATGCTTGCAAACAATCACATCCATTTCCTTTTCTGAGAAGAAGCCTTTGGAAACTGTTCCCTTCAACCATAATAGAAGTTGCTGAAATCTTGTCTGTCTCTTCCTTCTTTGTCCCCCCGCTGTTTTCCCTGTCTTCATACTGGGGTGACAGAGCAATACTGGTCCTTCTGTTGGAGACCTGCATTAGAGAACAAGGTGACTAGCACCAAGAAATTGTTGTGCCATCCAGGCCAATGTGGTGTGCCCACAGTGCTTCAGCTCACACCCTAAACACTGACTTCAGAGGGAGGAAATTAAGCTGACAGAGATGCTAGTAAAATAGAAGGCCACTCCTGTGACTTTGAAGGAGACTGCAGAGCATGGGCTCTCTAGCCTGCTGGATCAGGGATCACTGCCCTTCAGTGGGAGAATTACTGGGAGGTGGTTGCCCAAGGTTGTTCTTGCAGTGTTGTAGGGTAGGGAGGGTTTGAGAGAACTAGGAAGAAGTATGAAGGCATGGAAGGACTGAATAGTTGAAGTTCAGGTCTTTTCCTAGCAGATCAAACTCTAGCGACTGTGTGATTAGTCATCTTATCTCTTTCCCCAGTTTATAGCTGGGGTATCCTTTCTCTTGTCAAGAGAATTACACAATCATGTTAAAACAGCTTAACTGTTTGTTCCCAGAGTGATGAAATAGTTAACTTACTCTTAGTACAATAATCAAGCAACAGTTTGCTAGTTTGAAGTTTGTTTGCCTAGTTGTTTTTATCTGAGCTTAGTCTTGCACTTTCTCAATCAAAAAAGCTCTTCCCTTGCTTGTCCCCAGGGGCAGGCCACGTGTGCACTGCTTGGACCCTGATGTGCCAGGCTGGTGTCTAGATATGGGATGGGTGTTTTATTCCACTTCCTCCTCTTTAAGACTTCTGAGCCCCAGACTTTTCAGGATCACAGTGGCTGTTCCCTCCCCAGGCAGAGGATGTTAGTTCTTATTAGCCAGCCTTTTTACTAAGGACCTGAATTGCCATTCCCAGTATGGTTGCAACAATTACTGTTCATATTTTTTGGGGTCTTGAAGGCTTTGGGACACTTGCAGGTTATGTTTGAGTAAACTTAGCTATGACAAGTTTTTATAGCTCGTAGTGATCCATCTGCTGAAAGTATGTGGTGCTCTTTTGTGGTTTTTTTCCTCCAATACCAAATTACAGTGCAGACAAAAATCCTAATTAAAGAACCAGGCTATAAAAAAAAGGCAGTTTTTGACTTGCTTTCCCAGGCTGCAAGTATGGGTCATGTCCTGTGTTGTAAACTGATGTGGCTCTTCTGACTTCATTAGCACAGTTGTGATTTATATCAGCTGATGCTTTGAGCCCAAGAATTTATTCATTTGGCTGTAACTAATAGACTCATCCAGAACTGTGGAAGGTGCCTGTTGGTGGGGAAGGGACGGATGTCCCAAAGGCCGTAGAACAATGTAAGGAATTATGGATGTGTTTGACTTGCACCACAATAACTGAAGTCTTGTACTCTAGCCAAGATCTGCATGAAGGAAGAGCTTATCTAATGATGCAGTTGGTCGTCACTTTTTCAAGACCCTGTTTGTTCTGTGTCTGATTTAAGCTACAGCACTTGAGACAATCTCTTGAATATTGCAAAAATATTTTAAGTGTAAGCTATGAATTCAAGCAGAAACAAAGGACAGAAGAACTGAAAGGAGTTAGTGTTACATACTGGGACTGCATTACATTTTTCCTTGTATGATTAAATGGAATGATATTATTATCAAATCTTGCTCTAATGCCTATCTGCCAGAGGCAGAGAATGTGTTAAAACCCGGCTGTATTGGAGGCTCTTAAATAGAATGGAATAAATAGCAGAATTGTAATGATTTCTTAGTTGTAAACCTGCCTGAAATGACTCCTTGAACTTTGCAATTAGGTTATAAGGATGTAAGTGGAGGTCTGCCTGGTAACAGAGGTTTCAAAATATCTCCTCTTTTGCTTGGGCTACCTACTATGGTGCGTTTAATCTAGGAAGATCAGAGACTCAGGGAAGTGGTGCAAAATGAACATGCTGATCACTCAGTAAGTACTCTTGTCCAGGACTTCTTTCCAAGGAGAAGAGGTAGATTCGGGACCAAGATGCCGAAGTACAGCAAGTACAGTGAATGGAGTGGTATTTGGCTCTAATTCTAACTGAGCATACCACCATACTTCCAGACTAGTGATTCTGATTCTGGGAGAAGTGATGGAGGCCGCTGATGACCAGACCTTCACTTCCTGCCACTCTTCAGAGTTTATAGGGTTTGCGTGGGCAGTAGCAGAAAATCTGCTGTAGCTCAAGTAGCAAAGGAGACGAGAGAGCTGGTGAACAGCCTGTCAGGCCTCATCTTGATCCCAGACTTATGTCAAATGAACTCTTCTTCTAAAAGCCTTTTTTTAAGTTGGAGGTTTTGGACCTTTGCTTGCTTTGCCTGAGTTTCAGCAAGTGGTCTTGTTGCCATAAATCCGTAGTACTGGTGAAAATGTATCCCTCAGGAGAACAATTCTCAAGGAAAACTTGGAGTGGGAGTTTGGAGAAATTACAAAATTACTGAAATATTTTGGCAGGAGTGTCAATAGGGACTGTGATTGTGCGTGTGGCTGTTGTGTGAGTACAGCTACTGTTCCTATGAATCACCAGGTGTGTTACTATTGCTCTTAAGCAACTTCTATAAAAATAACAGTAAATTAATGAATGCGGGGGCACTTTGTCAATCCTAAGGCAGATTCTAGATCAAATTCACTATCTTTCCATCAACAAAATTAATTTTAAAGGTTTAAATGGTGTCATGGTTAAGTGCCTTACAAGTAGGAGACAGGTGAAGTGCTGGAACGTCGGATGCTAGGTACGTATTTCAGCATCATTGTCAAATGTCGTGCTTCTTGCAGGAACGTAAAAGGCCAAAAGCCCTAGAGAAGCTGAAGAATATTCTAACAGCAAATAACCCTAAAACACTCTCTATAGCTCACTGGAGCTGGGCCTCACATAAAAATTTAGTAAATGCCAGACATAAACTGCAGCTGGTAATTGAGGTGGCCTGAAGCTGGAGAAGGCTGATATCTTCTAATCCACGTATCGTCTTGAATTTTGCTGTCTGGAAAACTGATAGTGTGTAAAAAGCCATTAAGTAGCATCTTCAGAAACTTTCTGTAAGTGTCTTTCATTTTGTAGTTACATTTTAATAGTCCATTACTGTCGGTAAAGCAGTCCTGAACACCAGTTGTTGCTTTTTTCCTTGAGTGCTTTTCTCCTTGGGCTGCTGTCTACCATCAGTTATCACTTAAAGGTTGATCCAAAATCAACAGGGGAAGAAATGTGCATTTACCTGGTTGAGATTTGGATTTGGCTTGTTTTAATTTACATTAAAGATTGGAAGATGCTCTTTTTCTTCAATTGCATACAATGACTGATGTATTTAAACTGCTGTACCATACAACGTATAACTGCATGTTCAGAAGCAGTTCATACCTCTGCAGTTTATTTACCTGGTAATATTCTGTTCTGCTTGAAGTACCAACATCTGTGCTTAGCTTTCTTATGTTATAAAATCAGAGCAATCACACCCAGTTTTAAAACAAAAATGTGCTAATGGGAATCATGCGCAGGTCTGACTGTAAAACTGATGGTGGTTGTTTTATTGTCTTTCATACTCTAAGCAGATAATCCCCAGGAATGGTGGCTGGCTGTCTAACCATGTCTGAAACACGAAAACTGGCTTTGAGGCACCAACTAAAATGAAACCTACTTCCATTTACCTAAAACCTTTTACTCTCTGGTCAGCCTTCTAGAGTGGGTACAGCTGGAAAAGTCTGAGTGGAAGTCTTTCACATAATCTTTTTTGGTTCTTCAGTAACCTTCCTATTTATTTTACAGGAAAGGTATTGCCTTTGCCTTCTCAAAATCTTGTATATCCAACCAAGAACAATGTGACTTTACTGGTCTTGTTAAAGGCATCTGATATATTAAATGATAAAGCAAGTTCCAGCACATGTTGAGGGAAAATACTGAACTGCTTCTGGTCTGGGCTCTTGGTTGAGCTCTGCACACAATGGTCTTATGTGAGTCTGAGGGAATAAAATAAGCGTGCAGAGAAGGTGTCTTGAGGTCTTCAGTTTATCTGCTCCTGTGTAAGAGGAGAGGGGCTGCAGGGAAAAGAAACTCTTTGGACACTCAGTGTAGCTCATGGGTATGCTGGAGGATACGGCTCTGATGTTGGTCAGAGCATCCCAGGGCTGCTACCCTGTCTCCTCTGCCCTGGCACTGGTGTGACCAGCTCCCTGAGCCAGCTCTTTGGCAGAAAACAAATTGAGTGAGGAGCTAGTGTGGGATGGGCAGGACCACAGCAGATTTAAAGCAATTTAAGACTACCATGAAGCCTCTGCTTCCTGGGAGGAAGAACTTGTCTGCTTGTAGCCTTTGGAAATATGCAATGCCACTGTATTTGGAAGGGAGGCAAAGCATCTTGTCTCAGCTTTGAGAAGATTAGAGGATGGTGGTAGATTTCATGCTAGTATAATAGGAATTGCTGTGAGGCTTAAATTAAATCCTTTCATGATTTTCCTCAGAAACATCTCTGGTTTTGAGCTGGAGGGGTCTTTGAATGTTTGTCGAGCCAAGTAATCTTTGTCCCACTCAAGTCCTTTGATATCTGAAGATAAGTGAAATGCAGCTGTTTGTTCCGGTGAAGTCTGGCAACAAATTATTGTAGCTTCTCTGCTCCACCTTTCATGTGCAAATGATGAGACTGGGTAATCATGATCTCTCCACTACTTTATTAAGTATCTTTAAAAACATTGTTTTATCTGGCTTGTCAGACAAACACAAAACAGCCTTGGATTTTGTTGCTGGCATGGTTAGTGATACCTGGTGGCTGAGCAGAGCCACCACAAGGCTGCTTCTCTCCTTCTCCTTGAAAACTTCATTTTTTTAGAGTATGAAGATACCTGATTTGCATCACCAGTTACTTTAATTGCAACCAGAACAGCTGGTAAGTAAGAATTTTCAGTGAAAGGAGAGGAAAGCATGTGAAAATAGAGTATCCTACAGATAGGCTTTGTAGACTCGGTTGATAACTGATAGTGGGAAATGTTGCAGGAATACGCACTGCATAAATACTAGTAGTTGCAGTGTACGCTAAGCATGGAACAGGAGCTTGGCAAAAATGCCGCTGCTGCTGTTCTGTCACTGGCAGCAAATGTTTGTTGTACTTCTGTGTTAAAGCTACATGGGATTTGATTTCAGTTTCAAAGTTCAATAACTTAATAATAAATACACATAACCAAATGTATTAATAATTCAAATAGACTCTGACAGTTGATGCTTGTTAAAAATTGCATCAAGCTGTTACTGGCACCACGTGTTCTGCTGAATTTAGACTGAAGAAACTAATTTACAGTGGGGAGTTGTGCAGCCTTTAATAGGAACCTCTACTGAACGCCATGCTTAGCTTTAGCTAGCAATCCACACAAGAACAAGCAAATACACACTCTTTTCTGTCCCTCCAAACTCCTATTTGTTGTCTTACAGTTGTAAATTGCTGCTCTGGAAGTGCTTAAAAAAAAGCAAAATGGAAGAACCCTCCAATTATGTCTATTTAAAGATAGTCTCAAGTAAAACTATTTCTTTTTTCTCCTTGGCCTGAGTTAAGTTAGTGGAGCTGCTCTAACAGGTGGCTTGACCATATGAAAACAGCGGTGAGGAAGACTTGTCAAGTGATCCACCTCTGTTAAGGTCCCTATGAAGGGAATTTTCCAGTATTTATCTTTCCTTACCTCAGTAGTCAAAACAAGAGATTCTGTTTCCTGCTCTTAGCTCAGGTTTTTTCCTGTTGTCCCTAGTTGTCATTTCCCCTCTGTAAGTGATGGAAACAAGTACAATGTGCAGATAACAATGAAATGCACTTGACAGTCTCTTCTTTGACACCAGATTTAACCTGAAAAGACCTCACTTCTCAAAGTAACTTTCATGTAGTGAGGGAAGGTAGATAACATAATGCACATACAAATGTTAACTCAAGATTCAGGCCTTCAGGAATAAGCTTTATGCTAATGCTAATATCTGCAAATGATAATCTCCCAATCAACCCTGAATTTGTGTGGGATTTGCTATTCCAGCTGGATCCCTGTAAGTTGATGGGGCCGGATGGGATTCATCCGAGGGTACTTAAAGAGCTGGTGGAAGTTGTAGCGAGACCTCTCTCAGTGATTTTTTTCAAAGCTCTTGGGAATTTGGAGAGGTACCAGTTGACTGGAAGTTTGCAAATGTTGTCCCAATCTTCAAGAAGGGCAGCAGGGGATCCTTCTTCAAGAAGGGATGGACAGGCCTGTTAGTCTCACCTCG
>VZZY01025194.1:19443-34358 GCA_013400335.1 Eurystomus gularis | reverse complement strand
GTTGAAAGGAAGCCTTTTAAATTTCAAATCTTATCTAGGGTGAGCAATTCTATTGCATTTTTATTCCAAAGACCTGAAAAAAGTCTTTTCTTTTGAGAGATATGGACAAATCAGTTAAAGTAATGTTTCCTTGTTCATGGAGAAAAGAACCTGCTTTATGGAAAATTCCACGAGCAAGTCTAATTCTGCTGCTTTCTGATGCTCACAATGACTTCAGCCTTATTTTGCATATCTTCAAACTCTTTTTTTCAAGTCAGTCTGAAAAACTAGCTGAAAGGTTTGTTTAAACATACATGTTTACATGGCGGACAATTGTTAGCAGGTCATCGTATGACACTGTTGTAGATTACAAATGTTGTAACAAATGTTGGAACAAATTCATCCTTCCTGGAATTTTCTCTTTGAACACACAGCATCTTTACAGAAAACTTCAGTGAAAAAGGCTTTTCCAGATGGCAGTGCCACCCATATATGATATCTCTTCCAACAGTGTTGCTCTTAACTTCCTACCACTACTATTTAAGGGTATAAATTAAAGTTTGTTTCTGGAGAACTGATTGCCCACTACTGCACAATATAAACACAGCACATTTCCATTTTGAACACTCCTAATCTGCCAGCACTACCCCAGCTACCCTGAATGCCAAGATTGGCACTGGAAAATATTCACTGAGCAGCCCACCCTTCCGCTGCTTCTTAAGTAATATACCCTAAAAGCTCTGCTTCTCCACATAGGAAAGTTTAACATAATCATTGACATATAGCTATTTTTTCATAGCATGATGCTGTCGTTTGGCCAGTTCGGCTGACTTTATGCTCCTGTTGAATTTAGTAAGATGCATGAACCACTATGACTTAGCAGCAGTTGCCGTGTATCTTTATACAGTGTTCAAACACCTGGTGTGGGAATGATTTGTCCCTGTACACCAAATTCAGCCACTCTGCTAAAGGGATGTTCAAGGTACAAGTGAAGGATTATTCAAGATGCTTCATGGGTTATTCAATTACATACAGGCCAGCTTGAACTAAAGTATTGGATTTTAACAGCCATTTCAAAAAATTCAATACATATTTTCTTTCTTCCTACCAGTCATTTTCGCTTTAAATGTTTTGCAGGTAAAAAGTAGGAAATTTTTTTTGTTAACCACTAAATAGTTCTTTTTTATGCAAAACATTCTAGCAGTCATAGGCTTGTTTAGTTCCCCTTTTGGAATCATCCCAGATAGATGTGCTACTCTGGATTCAGAATTTAGAAAGATTAACAGCCCTCCTCACCATCTTCTGAAAACAACTAGATGAAAAATAAAAACTTTCCAAATAATATTTTAGAGAATATAAAACCACTCAGTGATCAGATTTATATATAGGGTTTTTTTGTCTAGGACCATGTCCCTACCTGATATCAATCACTGTGCTCCACTAGTAGCTAAGGATCTAACCAACAGCTCTTTTTCTTGTAATATGCTATATATTTTGCTTCCTACATATAATTATAGGTCTTTGGCATCTGCAACCAGACAGGAGTTTTGCCTTTGCATGTGAGGAACTTTGCTATCAATTTGATTTCCTATGACACCAAACCACAAAAACCCAAGGAAGATTAGCCATTAAAACATGAATATACATCATTCTCAGTTCAATCTTAGAGCACTCACATATTTCTACCTCCACTCCAACCTCCTATTCACATGTATCTCTCAAAGATTTCACTGTTACACAGAATGCTAAAAAAAGCTGTTACTCAGTGAATGCAAAGGTGATTTAAATACTATGTCTATTTCTTCCACATAAAAATCCAGCAAATAATTCCCCAGATAGCAGTACCAAAAACTCACTTACTTTCTTAATTTGAGAAAATAATTATAAATTAAACATTAGCAGCTTGGCCAGTGACATGACAGACGTATGGATGTCCTTCATTGCCTTAATCACATACTTAAGACCTATTTCAGAAGAAAGTTCAGTTTTCAAGACAATCTTGCAAAGGAAAGAAACTACTTGGAAAAGGCTGTCAAATGCTCACTGATTTTTAAACAAAAAACCTTAAACAAGGTGGTTGTTCAGCAGAAGAAACAGGTATGCCAGAAACAGCAGCAAAATTCCTGATAATGCAGCTGTTATACATTCAATTACATTCAGATACTCTTTTCAAAAAGTCAAGGGGCCTCAATCTATAGGCTCAATATGGTGTATTTTACATATATTTTGGCCTTTCAGATCTTACAAATTGTATATAAAATTCAATATCACTTAGAGGAAGAGATGTATTAGATTCAAACTTCTAATTAGAACCTCTGAGCTTTGCAAAGACTTCCATTTATCCTATAGATGCTGATTTTCCACTGTGTTCAAAGGCTTTTTACTATTAAAATACTATTCCTTCATTAATTAAAATTAATTAGAATTAATGAAAGAATGTGATAAACAAAGCAAAATTGATCCCATTGTATTATTAAAATAAAATAGCAAAACGAAATCAGATGCAGAAGTACAAATTCACTTGAATATCAGTTCTTTGGTCATCTGAGAACTTAGGCTACTGCAAACTATTTTACTAGTTGGATACAAAACTATACCAGTGTTGTTCCAAATTATTCCAATAAGTACACAGAGGATAAAAAAGTCCAGCTGACTTTGTTCTTTAATTTATGAATTTGTCCTCAAATTTGTGCTATTTATACAGATGTACCTTGGTATTTTGAATGCCAGAAATGGATGTCTGCTTACAAAAAGATATAGAAAAATATTTTCCTGTTTACTGTGGGTGTGAATATATAGGTAATTCTTGTTTTTAAGCATCAAGCTGATGCAACTATATTCACTAAACTATATTGTGTAAGCAAAACATACCAGGGACTTGACACATTTTAGACAAAATCAAATTTTCAAAGTACTTTCTAGCTACTGAATGCATGAAGATATTTAACTATGTGTGAAGTTCAATATTGAAAATATAATAAATTTTAGATTCTTAGAAAAAAAAAGAGAGAAGATGATGGGTAACTAAGATTCCCTCCATCTCCCATCCTTCCCTTACACTCTCCCTGATTTAAGGCCAGTTGCTTTTTTGGGGAGGTGCATTTGAAAAATATTCATGAAGAGTCAGTTTGAATTGTTGTCCTTTCAGTAAGTCTGGCTCTTTAGCACCTTATATAATATGTGCTTGCCTAAAAGCTACATAATATCTAGTCATTGTCTCTTTCAGATTGTAACTTCCAATACAACAATGTAAGAATCCTCAGGAATAAAGAATAATGCCTAGAATGTATTCCTTTGTTAGGAAAAATAAGTTTTATGTACTGAAATCTTGTAGAAAGATTTTTGAATATGAAAAGCCCCAAGTTTCCGTGGAAGTGACAACTCAGTCTAAAGCAATTCTGAACCTTCTGGTCAAATCTTACATATTTCAAATAAAACATGAGACAGGGTATCATTCTGTATATGTTTGTACTATCGTAACATTTGAGTGAATGGGATAAATAGATACTTAATCATCTATCTGGAATATTTAGAGGAAAAAAAAAAAAACACCTTGCATTATCATGGGGAAGATAATCCAAGTGTCATCAGTGAAAGGTCTCACGCTGCCAGTATTAAGAGATTGTTGTAATTATGCAAAGCATAATATGGGATTCAAGTAATAAGCAACTAAAGGAGGATAATATAATTACTGCTAATCAACATGGGTACATGGAAGATAGATCTTGTAAAATTAAGTTGGTATCATTTTTATGAAATTATAAATTCAGCTGATAAAAATCATCATGGCATATACTAATGGGATTAACATATGAGCAGCAAAAAGATCTCAATATGCAATGTAAATAAGAAATATCACCAAGTGGCTATTTTTATTTCACCACACTTTTCTGGGACTGATTTTACATTTATTTGTATTTTTACAGAGCTGAGGACAAAAATAATTCAGTCAATGCTGATAAATCTCGTCACTGATTCAATGAGTGATCATGGAAGGCAGATTCAATCAATGAAGGAAAAAAAAATCAATGTATGGTAATATGTGCATTCAGGAGCAGAGGATGGAGGCCAGTATGAAAGAAAGAGTTTGAGATTCCCCAGGCAGGACTCAGATAAAGGAGACTGAACTCTTCTCCTTTGCCATGAGCCTGAACATCTGAATATTTCCTCAGAGACCTTGACATGGTGCACAAAAGCAGTTCACAGAAACTCACCTGGACCCTAGTCCCAATGATAATAACAGAAGAGGATGCAATGGTGACTGCCAAGGAAAAGAGGTGACCCGCCAGTGCTGTGGTCCAGTTTTGTGGGGCTGAGAGTCTGGCAACGTGCAATTGCAATGCTCCCCTATCCCGTGGGAGAAGCTGCTATAGTACTAAGATGAGCTCAAAGCCCAGATAAGCACAGAAATTCAGAGGAAAAAAAAACAAATGTCTTTGCAAGTGAGAATGGTTAACCACTGGAACAACTACTAGGAGAACATTGCAGAGGAGTATCATAGGGGGTTCTCAGTGTTGCATACAAACAGAAAACTGTGACTTAACATCAAGTTAACTACTGTACCTGAAGGAATATATTCTGGCATCCTAATTCCAAGATTACATACAAAGTCATAAATTCACAGTGTCTCTTTTTGAGCCAAAAGAGCGTTTTTGTCAGCCAAAGAAATACCTTGCTCTATATGCATTTTTTAGGTTTATTTATCATATTCTAGATCAGAAAATATTATCTCCAGTCTATCCCAGCTTCTTTATGTGAGGTAATCCCATCCTAAATTGTCAGTACCTCCTTTAACTTTTAGACATAAGACTTAACAGAATAATATTAATGTCCACAAATTTCAACTGTTCCATTGCAAGTAACTGCAACACAATCTGAATGTATAGTGTTAAACTACAGAAAGTATGTTTGCTTCATATATGTTTGACAGCATATAATCTAGACTCAACGTGATTCCAGACTTTCCAAGTTCTTAGGAATAATCAGCTAAAAAAATATTTTTTTCTTAATTTTCTATGTATTTTGTAGAGCTACTTGTCAAAGACATAACAAGCAACTCAGAGAAACTTACATGTTTCTAGAGTATTTCCAGGTTAAAAAGTAATGCCAGACCCTAGGAAGCAAATATCTCACTATTATTAACAATGGAGTTTGAAAAAAACATATTCAATATTTCATTTTCAGTTTTATACAGTTATCTTCCATTGACTTAAAAAGGGAGAAAAACTTCCTGAAGGAAATAGGACTGGATGGGACCTTCTGAAAGTGTGACATTCATCCTGTTGCCTGCAAGCACTCCTAAAGGGCTGAAACGTCTCAGTAGAAAAGAGATAATTGGCAGTTCTACACCCACATCTGTATTTTGGAGGAACTGGAGATGGACACATATGGTGAAAATTCACTTCTTCAAGGAAGGGAACATTAGTTTTCTTTTGTAGAAGAGACAGCTTTAAAATTCTCTGTGAAACGAAACTATTATTTTCTTTTTTTAAAAAGGAAACAATAGTTTAATAGATAATTTTCTCTGTATGACTAAATCTTACGTCCCTTTCGTGTTTCACCACAGCTCAGTTCCTAAAATAAGGGAGAGCTAACTGTCTACTTATTTCTATAAGGGCACTTCCCAGACATTCCTCCTCCTGTGAGAGATGTCCTTAAGGATGTCCCATGAATAAAATCTACATGTATTTTTAAGGGGAAGTAAGCAAATACACTCTTTTATACAAACACTTTGGCTTTTCTTAAATGATTAGAATTATTATCTGTGAATTAGGAGATATAATTGCAGTAAAAGGTAGTATGTGGGTTGGGCTACAACAA
The DNA here is from genome assembly GCA_013400335.1 of Eurystomus gularis. Lineage (NCBI taxonomy): Eukaryota > Metazoa > Chordata > Aves > Coraciiformes > Coraciidae > Eurystomus > Eurystomus gularis. Next base: position 28,559 of record VZZY01025194.1, on the reverse strand, counting down.
CATTGAAAGATGAATGCACTAGAATGGGATTTGTGGAATTTTCTATACCTATGAATACTACAGAAACAACTTTATCAGGGGGATTGAAACGTACTAGGAAGTGTAGCTTTCACCAAGCTGAGGTTGAGCCATGAGCTGATAAAAGTGAAGTTGTACAGCTTCTATAACTTTGGGACAGGTTCAGCAATATGTCACACTAATGAACTGCAGCAGTGAGTTAATCTGTTGTTACTGAAATTGATGTAATAGAAACACATAACGGAACTGGAGCAAAAAACTTTATTTTTCAAGCGTACTTGGAAAAGCTTGCTTAGTTTGGAGTACTATAACATGATTTCAGAACTGTGAAGAAAAATAAGGACTACAAAGAATTTTATAATCACAGAGATTCTGGGTGTCCATATTACTAAAGGCTTTTCTGAAAAATAACGAACACCTCTCTCACCCTACACTTTTCCCACACATACATGGAGCAGCACAGATAAAAGGCAGGATCTTGCCAGCAAGAGCCTGTTCCACTCCCCCCAGTGAGGGAGCAGGGCTGGGGTGGGTAGCCCACAGCCCCTGTCATCAGAGATGCTTGTGATGACAGAACAGAGCCAGGACATCAGGTCAGCAGGTCTGGACCTGGATCAACAGAACATAGGCACAACACGGCTGCAGCATAACACAGGCAGGCATCAACCACAAGAGCCTCAGCTTGGAGCAAACTTCCAAGCATGTGTTTGCTTGCTCTTTCTTTCAAGGTCCTTGGCTGTACTATTTCTAAGTTGGCCCTGAGCTCAGACAGCCAAACCCCCAGGAAGGTCATGAGAAAATCACTCAGGGCTCTGACATCAATCTCCGCAAGTGATTCATGACTCAGTACAAATGTTCTCTTAGGCTTTACAAAGGGGTGAGCAGCTCTACTGCCATTTTGTAATCTTTATCTTAGGCAGCTTGCCAGAGTAAGAATTGTGTGGGAATTGCAGCATGCAGCTGTACCCATCTCCTGTACAGGATTTTCATTAGTTTTCTTAAGTCCTACCTTTTAATCTTATTTTCTGGGCAACAATATTTTTCTGAGGTCATGAAACTGATGGCAGCCATAAGATATTGAAAATTTAGGGCCACACACAGGAGGCTGACATCATTTATCAACTGTCATTTGTTTGTCATCAAAGGTCCTAGTTTAGGAAGTGGTTCCATTAGTAGGTAGGATCTGAATAGTAAATGTAACATCGAATAGTTGCAGTTAGAACTGATACACCTGTTTGTCATCAAGATTCTTTTAGGACTCTTCGTTGTAAGAGCTTATCTTCTCAGTTGCCAAATTTCAAATATCAGTGTGGGCTGCTATTTTGCTTGTGAGGTTTCTGGCACTGACGAGTACTATTTGAAGGTATTCTATGTTGCCTGGCTGACTTATTTGAGGGATTTTTGCTATTGCAAAAATAACTGTAATTTTGGAGAATTTAGAGAATAAAATAAATTCTAATGATATTTTCTTTGAAGTCTGGAATTCAGTGCTTTGAAGAAGGGAACTCAAATGTTTGTAGTTCTGTCCTGGACATAAAAAAGTAAATTTCTGTTCCAACAAAAATGGTAAATCGGTATGAAATTCCATGCGGTATAAAATGTGTGGAAAATGAAATCACAAAGGGAAATGCATGTGGTAAACTGACAGCTTTGATCAATATTTAAAGCTGTGGGGAGCCCAAGAGCAGGTCCAAATCACTCAGTTTAGCTGAGTGTGCTTAGCTTCAAGGATGCTGTCTACTGTTGCTTAGTGGTTCTTAACTGTTATAATAATATCACATTAAAACTTTGAGTGGCGTTGCCAACATCAATGCAGTGAGACAAGTTGTTGAAGTTGTTTGGCAGAAGCAACAGATTGGAGCTTTTCTGACAATGAAGTAAATTTTCTGTTGCAATTTTAGGTATTGGGCATCGCCTATAGGGTGGGAGTTTGATGAAGAAGAACAACAAACCCATTTGTTAAAATGTTTTACTGTTAGTTTTGGAATCTGTTTGCATCTGAGAGTGGTTCTCACATGATATGAAGCAGTTTATTTAGACTAGACTGTTCTAGGTTGTGTTTATTCCATGTTGACTGAATAACACCAATCATTAGTATTACAGAATTGCTCAAAAGCTAGAAATCCAGCTAAAGCCCAAGAGATTTCCATTTTGGACTTACAGAATACACATACTCTGTAAAAAAGTTACATTTTAGAAATCTCAAGTTAATTATTCCTTCACCAAGCACATTTTACACTAATGCCTTTGTGTCTTTGATCTACAGCCGTAAAATAGCTTCTTCCTTTACCGTTGCATGTAATCATTCAAGCTACACACATTCTCTGCTGAAGTCATTTATTAGAAAAGGAATCTAACTATAGCCATGCTAAAGGCAGATGTTGAATAACGTATGATAAATAAAGCATAGGATCATGGATTGTAGAATGACTAAGCTGAACTATAGAATTGCTCCTTGTTAAGAGAAAACTGAACTATGAACAAGTACACTGCAAAAATAGCAAGCACTACTTTAAAACAATATTGTAATGCACACTTTAAACGTTGGCTTGTGCTAAGGTCTTAGTGCTGCAACTTGCCAGTTTTGGCAAGGTGTTACTTTGCAACCTCCTCTTCTAACAGTTTGTTTAATGCAAATGCCATTTGAACAAGATGCAGCACTCTTACAGCTTTATTCTAGCTGTGATTATTTTAATTAAGTTAATACACTAGGGGAGGAGGAAATGAAGCAATCAGTGGATTTTGATCACATTTCTGTTTGTTTTGACAGCCAGCTCATCTGTTGACAGCTCTGTTGACTCCGGCTGATGTAGTCCAGTGTTACTTAAGGCAGCAGGTCTCACTGTTGGGCCAGATTACTGCCCAACAGGGTACGCTGAAGTACAATAATTAGGAAATTACAAGGAACTAAAAGACTGACATACAGAAAAGGTGCTACCAAGCATCAGAGAAATTCCTTCTCTGTTTATCTGGAGGTTACCAGTGATTTATAGCTGTATTTTGAGTTTCACAGTACTCTTTCCTCCTCTCTTCCTAATTTTAGAGGGATTACAATTAAACTACCTACACATGCACATTTGCCAAGATTTTTTTTTTTTTAGAGATTTCTAGGATACTCATGTCTAAAAATCAGATTTGAAAAAGAATTATTTATAAATGTTCTGAACAGCACCCTGGGGAATAACTTTTATATCAGTGTGCACACTGTTTTCTTTACTGGCTAAAACCTCCAAGAGCATAAGCACAAAGAAGTAGAACGTGCCTTGCGATGAAAGAAGTTAAATATATTTAATCAAAACTTTCCAATGTTCTTTTCTCCCAGGTGACTAGCCACATTCCTTTGAAGTTGCTGAAAATCATGCAGATGATGAACCCCAGAATGGTCTACTGATACCTTCAGCTTCAAACCTACATGTATACCACCCATGTATACATGCAGAGACAAAGACTTTTTTCCCAGGAGCAAGTACAAATGTGACATTTGAAGACTATTTCTAACTCTGATCTTGTAGCAGAACAGCATATAACAGCACACCTCCAAGGGTCTAAACAAGCATCTGCTATGCTCTATCAGCAAACAGTACACAGATGCTGGAAATCATCTGGGAGGCATGATTCACTGTTGATAAACTAAAATAGAAACCAGCCCATAGGGAAAAATAGAAAAGTGTGCATTTCCAGAGAAACCTCTTAGAAACCACAGTGAAAAGGGTTTGCCTTCTGAGCCTGCAAAAGCACTGATGCCTACCTCAAGATCATCAGTTTCTTTACAGTGGAATATCTAGTTCAAGAAGAGAAAATATAATTTCTCTGAAAAACTGTTAATGGACTGCCAACACCAGATTTGTTACCTGGCCTAGAAAATAACCAGAAGATACTTGATTCAGTTGTCCAGTAAACCTAACACAAGAAGTAGCTCAATTGTCATGATTGTACCTGAGAAGTAACTGTTCTGTTACCTATAGAATTCTTGAGGCTTATAAATTTTGACTACTTTGCTAGAATCCAAACACCATCCCTCTTTCTTCTACTCAAACACACTTACTTTTTAAAGAGGACTTCTCCAGTCTTTGATACATTTCCCAACCTGCAAAGATTCTCATAGATGTCCTCTAACTACATTAAAAGCACTTCATCCATTCTCTAAGCATCCTGCAGTACATTTCATCAGGCTTAGATTATATAAAACTGTTTGAATTTAATTAGATTCTTCGTGGCACTGCTAAATACTTCATCTGTTTGAAATACCTGAGCTTTCTTTTTTGCTGCTGCATCTCAGCAGTAGTCACTCGATGACTAATTAGTGCACAGAGAAGCTTCCAGCTGCTGTGCTTAGCTGGGAAGCTTTGATGGCAAGGCTGCTCCTCGCTGCCAGTACACCACCTTATACTTTGAAACACTGTACTCTCTCATTTCCTCAGTTGTATTATTTCTGTCTTCTGCAGTTCTTCCTGACAATATTGTTTTATTAGTGGCATTTTTCTGTTCTATTATTGAAGCCATCAGTAGAAATGTTAGGTAATGTCATTATTCAGAATGGATGCTGGTGACTGCTCTCATGATGGTGACAGGATAGTGTAAGAAGTGCCTGTGCTCTCAGGAATTTACATTTGCTTTACTTGTGTGTTAGTGCATGTATGTATGTATGGGTACAGGTTTTAGCCTTTGCTGTTATCTCCAGCAAAACCAGTCTATTCAGTTTCCTGCCTGCTAGCTGCACAGTTGGCCAGACTTGATGTCAGATAGTCACTGAATGAGTGAGTCACAAGTGCTTAAAGTAAACACAAAATGTGCCTTAAGACCTGACTCGTGACAGCTCTATATCACTATTTACTTAATGACCTTCAAAGATGTCAAGAGTTGATGCTGCTTTGCTCCTCTGCTCCCATGGCAGCAGCCACTAGGAGTTCTTGCAAATTGTTCCATTTCCCTGATTTCTTTGTTGTATTGGATCAGAGAAGACTTTCTGAAATGGACTGGGAGTTCATATAAGCATAGTCCGTAGCAGGCGTGCAGACTGTTCTTTTTGTGGGTGTGCTGGCTCTCCTATAAATGTGCAGCTGGATTTTTTTCTTTGAAAAATACATTTGAAGCACTAAGTCTGCTCACTGGAGGAAGAGAAGATGGTAATAGTCCTGAACCCTATCCTGGATTTTACAACTTCACAATGAGGTTGATGCTTTACCACCCCTAGCTGTAAGGGAGTTGACTTGATTTCTTTGGTTTTCTCCTACACAATATCTGCTGGTTTTGACTCTCCTTAGGTAGCAGGAACAGGATCTGGCACTGGGTGTGAGCAGCTTATATTAATTTCAATGTAATATAGAAAAGCCTTTTTTACTTTATTTTAGTATCTTGTCAAGTTGTAATTCTCCTTGAATATTGACAATTCTCATATTGCCCCTACGTATGACCTCTGAGAGGATTTTTTCTCTGATCACACGATTTTTCTGTTTTATGTAGGTTATCAGCTTGTTTGGCACATCACAGAAGGTAACTCATCAGTTTAGACCCCAATTATATGAGTTCTTTCCAAGCATGTTTGTTTGAGATACTGACTCCTCATAGTTTTACCAATTTTTGTAGTCTTCTACAGCTTCTTTAAATAATTGATTCTACTAATTATTTCCCTTGATGAATGGAAGATTGCCTTTTGAAATTGAGAACCTCATGGAATGGGTATACAAATAAGTATAAATTATGCACTGAAGTACAGCATGTCAGCCGCTCCACAGAAATGACCTGTTGTGGGAAACCAACCCACAATTGAGAAAATGTCTTATTTAAAACAGAGAAACCACAACTCCCATGGACGTCTGCGGTGGTTGCCGCCAGAAGCCGGAAATCTGATAACGCGCGGCAAAGTATAAAAACTCGAAAAATAAAACAATCTCTCTTTTTTCGCCGCCTCCTGCGCTGCGTCGAGAAGGGCATCGCTATCGCCGCTGCTGCCGCCGAGGGCCCGCAGCAGGGCAGCCCTGCAGAGGCCCCTCCGAGCCAGCTGCGAGCCGCTGCAGCCCGGGCCACCGTTGGCCGCTTGTGGAACTGCGCCGAGCCGCTCCGAGCCCGCGGAGGAGGGAACGAGCCACCGGGCAGGAGCTTGCGCCGGGCCGGGCCGCGCACTGCCGCCGGGCAGGGCTGCCGCCCCCCAGCCGCTTTCAAAGTCGGAGCGGCCGAGCGCCGGCCCCTGCTGAAGCTGAGGGAAACTACGACGAGAAGCCGACACCACCCTCGGAGAGAGAGAGAGAGAGAGAGAGAGAGACTCCGATCACACCGAAAAGCTGCAAGCTGCTGACGTCACTGGAGCCGCCCAAGTCTCCCGGCCGGGCGTCGTCGCCCCAGCCCCGACGGGACCATCGCCACACGCCGGAAAGGGTAGAGAACTGATATCCACACACATACACCCCACATCACTTATTATTTTTGGACATAATCAACTTCTTATTTCGCCCTGTCCTCTCTATTGGTTCCAAACCTTCTCGGGATGGGGAGTGAGCAGGTGGGTGTGGCACTCTTCCATATTGTAACGTTTTTATAGAGTAGATATAGCTTTATTAGGATATATTTAGTAATAAACTTATTAAATACTCATTTGATTTCCATATTCGCCTGCGAGCTTGGTGGGGAAATATCCCAATTTACCCTCAACCCTTCTCTCTTTGGGAGGTGGTCGGACCTCTGCGCGCCTGACCGCGACACCTGTACAGTCCCTTTTACCTACCTAATCCCTCACTGAAAGAAGAGTAAACTGATCTGACTTTACAGTACATACAATTGACTATTTCTCACATTTTCACTTTAATCCACCATGATTTGTTTGGGTGGCAGGTTTAAAAATCTTCTTTCATTTACTGTTCCACTGTAATTCATTTGTATCCACTCATAATCAAACACATATCATCCTGTGATGTTGTCTGCTCACCCAATTAAGTGATATTTAATGTTGAATTTTGCTAGAGCAGTCATCAATATCTACACCTACTATAGCATTACTAATTCTACTATCTGTGCAGTTCTGCAATATAAAAATTCCTGATAATATTTCTCGAATAGAAATATAGAATCATTTATTATAACCACATCCAGTACTGAAATACCACAAAAAGTCCTCAGGTTTAAGCAAAATTCTTCTTGATCCTTTCCTAAAATTATATAAATCCTAAAAGATCTTTCTTTATCCCTTTCTGTCTTAATTTGCAGTAGGTTGTTATAGTGTTCTTGACTCAACATCATGTTTATTTTTCATCTTTCCTCCCAGTGGAACAAAGGCTTTAAAAGTAAGAACCATGATTATCATTCTGTCACATTTTAGTTACTCCTTTAATAAATTTCTTGATGTCATGCAATATTTCAAATTCTTCCATGTTGTTTCCTGGGTGAACCATTTCATTAAGATGGAATCCATTAAATTACTGTTTTTACCAATATTAATACCTTTTTGACTGATATCTGGCCATGTACTCAGGGAAATTCATCACTCATTATATTTCTTTTACTAACTTTTCTCTCACACTATCCCTCAAATTCTTTAATCTCTGAGCCCAATGAAGAGAAGGCAGTTGGAACATGCTTCTTCATTCGTACCTAACTTACGCAGGGCAGCGAACATACATCCGATGGTAAATATTATCTCAACACACTTCTTAAGTATCTTAAGCACACTGACAAGACTGATGGGAATAAGAAAAAACTTTACTTCAAACTTACATGTTCTCTCCTGCCAACATGCAAAATCAATGGAATAGTTGGGGTCTGGCAGAGGCTGTTCTACCTGTGGCTCTGCAAGACCAAGAGGGGTAGGCTGTGAGCTGCTGCCAGGTGAGGGGATGATGGTTTATGTGTAGGTATATCTGCTGTAGGCATCAGGATTGCTAGAGCTGGACTGGAACCTAGAATGAAGAGAAAGCTGAAGAATTAGATTTCTTACTAAATAAGTTACAGGTTTGTTTTATAGGAAAAGAAGGAGCCAACTCATATCAGGATTAGAGACATCATCAGTTCAGCCTCAGGACTGTGCGGCTGTAATGATTAAGCTGTGATAAATTCCTAGGAAACAGCTTTGAACATGCAATAGTTTGGCTACTCTTTTTCCCAACATCATTTAAGACCAATGAACTATTCTTTTAGCCACAGCAATGACTGTGCAGAGACAAAAAAAGAAAGGTGACAGGCACACAGACATTACTATATAGCTCCTAGGTTTGCTGCAGACATAGTTACATGGCCTGTGCTCCATATTACCTTTGAGGGACGCATTTGCACACTTGATATCTATATAGAGAAAATGCAATTTATTTGATTCTCTGGTTTTCAGTGCTTTCTGTGTTAATCTAACTCACGAGCAGGTGTAACATTTAGCTGAACCTGAGGAGCAGCGTTTAAATACACTTACTACTGTAAAGATTAAAGTAAATAATTACAAATATTACAAAAGCACCAGACTAAAAAAAAAAGTCAAATTGAGGATTTTTAAATATTTTTAAAATGAAGATACTTTGAATGTAAAATAATATTAATACAATGCATAATGAGTATCATAGAATAATAGAATCATTATGGTTGGAAAGGACCACCAGGATCATCAAGTCCAACATTCATCCTAACATCTCTCTAGCCACTACACCATAGCCTCAAGTGCTACATCTACTCATTTTCTAAACACCTCCAGGGATGGTGACGCCACCAACCAGTTCCAGTGCCCAACCACTCTCTCAGTAAAGAACTTCTTCCTAATATCTAATCTAAACCTCCCCTGATGCAACTTGAGGCCATTTCCTCTCGTTCTATCATTAGTAATTTGGGAGAAGAGACCTGTCATTAGTTACCTGGGAGAAGAGACTAGCACCATCCTCACTACAACCTCCTTTTAGGTAGTTGTAGAGAGCAATAAGCTCTACTCTCAGTATCCTTTTCTCCAGACCAAAGAGCCCCAGTTCCCTCAGTTGCTCTTCATAAGGCATGTCCTCCAGACCCCTCACCAGCTTTGTTGCCCTTCTCTGGACCCGCTCCAGCACCTCAATGTCCTTCTTGTACTGTGGTGCCCAGAACTGGACACAGTACTCAAGGTGCGGTCTCACAAGTGTCAAGTACAGGGGCAC
>VZZY01025194.1:0-18975 GCA_013400335.1 Eurystomus gularis | reverse complement strand
TTGTCCTGCACTTGCCGTGTGATCACCCCCGAGATGAAACTCTCCATAATCTTTCCCGGTACCAAGGTCAGGCTGACAGGCCTGTAGTTCCCCAGATCCTCCTTCCTGCCCTTCTTGTAGATGGGTGCCACATTGTCAAGTCTCCAGTCATCTGGGACCTCCCCAGTTGACCAGGATTGCTGATAAATGATGGAGAGAGGCTTGTCAAGTTCCTCCGCCAGCTCCCTCAGCACTCTTGAGTGGATCCCATCTGGCCCCAAGTAATCTTTCAGAGTGAAAGATTACTGCCCAAATCTGTGATTCCATTATAATATTATTCTATTTGTTGTATATTGTGTTCTGTATTGCACATATAGAAAAGGCAGTTTAAAACACTTTTTCGGTGGCTCAGGAATACTGGAGCAATATTCTCTATTACCACAAGGTGTCACCTTTATAATTCTCAGATGAATAACAACTTTAACCAAGTTTAAAAGGAAACTATTACATAGTATAATTCCTGAACTGTGTTAATTTCTCCAGTCAATTTATTTAATTTGGTATGAAAATTGAATTAGCCACATATCAGATCTGAGCAGACATCTCATAAAAAATAATCTATTTAGTTTAGCTGCTGTTTCTGCTTTTGAATTTTTAGGACCAAAATACAATTTCCTTCAACTTGCTAGTTACTTAAATTCATACAATATTTGTCAGATAGATATTGTGAACAGTTACGATCACCCCTAATTTAAATATTGCATGCTGTATACTGGCTAGGTAATACTGCTAATGTTTCTGCTCTTTGGCTAAGTGCTTGTGTATTTCTAGAAACATAACTCAGTATTTTTAGACATAGCTTTGAATATTGTTCTTTTTTAATAAAAATTTCAGTAGTAATCTTTTTTTTTCCAGATGCTTACCTGCTCAAATTCACCGAGAGCTGGACTAGAGAACACAGAGCTGCAGCAGACACACCCCTGTAAGACTACTGAATTTGGCAATTAAAATACCAAAAAAACTTTGCTAACTGAAGTCCTAAGACATTGTGGGTTAGCAGAAACATTCCTGTGAGCTTCAATAGACTTTAACTAAACCACATCTGAAGTAATAAATAATTTCAATTTATTTAAGATCATGGAAGAGCCTAAGTAATTTCTTAAGAAAATCGATCTAAATAGATGCATACTTTAAAAGTTGACATTTTAGTCTAAACCAGAAAGACAAGTGTATCATAGAGTCATAGAATGGTTTGAGTTGGAAGGGACCTTAAAGTTCCAACCCCTCTGCCACAGGCAGGGACACCTCCCACTAGACCAGGTTGTACAAGGCCCCATCCAACCTGGCCTTGAACACATCCGGTGATGGAGCATCTACAACTTCCCAGGACAACCTGTTCCAGTGTCTCACCACCCTCATAGTGAAGAACTTCTTCCTGACATCTAATCTAAATCTATTTTGTTGTTATAAAACTGTTAAAGGAAATGTGAAATATGCAGAACTCTTTTTGGGGAAGCCGTTGATCTTAAGTGATCCTGTTACTACAACTTTAGTGTGAAAAAACTTTCCTGTGATTTCTCACTCAAAAAATGCAAGCAAGAAATGTTTTGAAGAATTCAAAAGTCCCTGGTTTTACTATAAGCATAACTTTTTAACTTACTCACTTCATACTTTATAAAATTGTCAGCTACAGTGATACTTTTAACAAATCACGTATGGCTATAATACTTCTCATCAATTTTAATAAGCTGGTGTGATTTTGTAATTGCCTTGTAATCACTGATGTGGTAAATATCACTGCTGCAGTGCATTTCTACCTGGTAAATGAAGTTCAATTACATACGAAAACATTTACTGTGACTTCCTCTTTTCTAAACCAGAAAGGATTGTCCCTTCACATATCTAGAAGCAAAACCAGTTCATTACAATAGAATGTTTAGCTTTCAAAAATCCCACCATCATTTTTCTTAGGAGGTACCACTTCATAAAAATTTGACCCCAAATTTGACTGAAGTCTCTGACAGACAATGCAGATTAAACAGAACCTATCATAAAATAATTACGCATTAATGACTCATATACCTTGGGTAACACTCCAGGGTGACTGAGATCATTCAATGTACTGACAAAGACTTTGAGGAAATTAAATGAAACTGACAATTTTTGCTTAAGTGATCATCTAAATTTAACCGCAAAGGTCATTTAGCAATATGCATATTTGCACAGCAATTCATAGCCTCAGACAGCAGGCAGCTAAATCAGTTTCAAAATCTGGCTGATAAAGTAACTATTTCTCATTGATAAAGCTATGCTCTCTAGATGAAAAATAACTGCTCTGATTCTGATGTTATTTCTCTGCTGTTTTATAGAAGACTTAAAAATTAGGTGCACAGGAAGACCTTTTTTTTTTTAAGCATAATGGTTTGTATGGAGGTGCTGCTGCTGAGAAACTGCTAGTAAGCCTCAGCCTCCACTATCTTTGAAAGGAAAAAACTTTTCATTTTCCCTCAACACATATGCACTTTGCTCCTGTAGGCTTCAATATACACTGTTAACATTCTATACATTATCAATCAATGCCAAAAGAGCAAATCGGTAGATTAAAATGTTGTAATGCCAAAGTTCTTCCCATTTCTGTTTTACATATTTCACAGGGTTATTCTGGAATAGATGCAGTCTGGTTCTTGGACTAAATGTCTCTACCATACTCATGGTCTGAAAGTTTGTAAAGCCACTGACCTTGATTTTGTGACTGTAGGTCACTGGGGGTGGAGTTTCTCTGTTTTTTTTTCTCCATCTCACATGCTATTGTCCACACCTGTGCATCTCCCATAACTCACATGAGGCCTAACATGTGAAGACTGTCATACAGTGATTTCAGTTCAAATAGCTAATATATTTTCATCATAGGTCAACACATCACATTGATGTCTCTTTGGGGCTTAAAGGCTCTATTATCCTCTGCTCTCTGTCCTCACAACTGAGAATGGGACTCAGTTGCAAACCAGAGATTAAAATCTTTTATGTACTAATTAAGAGAAAATGTAAATAGCTTTCTATTCAGAAAAATTTCTTTGAATTGATAGATTTTTTTTCCACATCATACACAGAGTGAAAAGGTAGAAATGTTTCATTGTTTTTTTCTTTACGTTGTGAATGATTAATATCAATTCAGACTACAAGTAATGTCAGTAGCAGCTGATGACCTCACATTTTTAGTCAGATAAAATATTTCTGCCAGCATACAGAGTACTGGTTGGGTTAGAGTTGTTGTTTTCAATCCTAAGCTTTGTATCAGAGAGATAACAGACAGAGCAGTCAGATGAATGACTCTGTGACTGACATACTCATTTGGGAATCTTAGATCTTTTCCAGTTCTCCGTGATACACATCTGCATTCAGCTAAGTGCTTATATACATGTATAAGTATATTCTCAAATCCCACTATAGTCAATGGGATTTCAGCACGCACTCGCAAGTGGCTACTTGATAGGGGCTACAAGGTTCACTATCCCCTTGAAATGCACAGAAGTCTCTGTCCTGACATTAATTAAATTTTGTCACTACCTGCTCCTGCTAGCAACATTTTACATGTATTTCACAGATATTATGAGCATAAACTTGCTGCTGTTTGTGAGGAATTCATATAGAATGGAGATAAACACATTAGAAAAAAATGTGGTCATCTGATGTGAATGCAGTTATATCTGAGCCACTACGAGACAGTAATAGATAAAAACTGATTTTTGAGTGCTATGTTCTCTGTGTCTACTTTGCATGTGGATAAGGAAACAAATATGATGGGCAACTAGAACACCAGATCGTGTCTGTATGTACTCAACTCTAGTGCATGCTTTCTGTTGCCTCTGTGTTACTGATTGCAACGAGCACCTTTGCTCTGAAAATGTGTGTGTGTGTGTTTGCATGTATTTTGTTCTACACCATGGAGCTTTCCTTCTGCAAAAAAATATTTTCTTCTCCATGAGGGTAGGGAAGGGAGAAGGATGGGAGGAGAGATGGAGAGATTGAGTTAAATGATTGTGGTCACACCATACCTGTAAATATTTTTTTTATTTTGCATATTGTTTCATTGTATAATTTCTGCTAATCTCACTGATATTGTTAAAATGGATTTTTGTACCAATTTGGTCATCTGACTGTAGGAAATTCCATTTATTAGGTTGAGGATGGGATTAATCTCTCAAGCAAACCCTCTGAAAGCTACAGAGAATAACATCTGAGAACTCTCAAATCAATGGAAAGAGCCAGGCACACTTAGGAGGTTTATGACAATTATGTCGGCCTTTGGAAGACGGTTAACTGTTATTTGGGACCATTGAGTTCTATCTACTGACCACAGAAGGAACATCATTTAAATATCTAACATACCTATTTAAAAGATAAGTGAAATTAAATTGATTGGGTAACAGCTTTTTATTTTTCCCTTAAATGTCTGATTTTTGAAAAAGTGTTACGTAGAAAACAAACAAAATATGTAGATTTTCCATCTGGTATATTATCAGTGTCAAGTGTTAAAGTATTAAAACAAAATTATGTCCACTGTTAAGTAAGGAAACTTTTTGTTTTCACATTGACAAAATCAGGTTATCTTACCTTTAAAGATGACACATAATGTGTAATTCTAGAACCATGAAGCCACTAGGTATTAAGGTACCAAGCACTAATGAAATTATCACAAATTGTCTTAGCTTATTAAAATTTGGAAAAGTTCTGGTTGTATCCCAGGTTCAGTGAAGCTCACTGGATAAATAAAGGACATATGCATTAAAATTCAAGCATGCCTGTCAAATAATAACAATAATGGCCAGACGTCAGGCAAGAAAGAGGTAATTGAATACTCTTATGGAAAATATTTGTATATTGAATTTCCCGAATGAAATTTTTATTATTGTGTTCTAACTTTGTGAATGGAACTGTCCAATGAAACCTTTTTCTTTTGAATGAAAGGAAAAAAAACCCAGTGACTTCCTCTCTCAGTGGGTAGCAGTGGAAATTTCTATTGTATAAAAACAAAATTAATGAATTATTTTGGATTCATTTGTTTCTATATGGTTTACTAAGTGCAAACATGAGTAGGGCTAGGTCATTCAGATTGCCTTTTTTAACTTTTGATAGCAAACAAAATGAAATCAGAACATCTTAGAAAGACATTGGATCACAAAATACATTGCAACTTCAGTTCTTTCACATGTGAAGAAAGAGCAGCCTATATTTGAACACTGAAGTTTTCCGTAGTTTTACATCAACTGTGTAAGTGTGTGAAAAAGGGAGCTGGACATCTCACTAACTCTAAATTGTGGAAAGAATTCAGGAAAAGTAGGAAAACCATTAAAGAGCTGGATGATGTGATTTGGACATTTAAAAACAAACAATAAATGTGTGTCTTTGCTTAATAATTACAAAGGACAAGGTAGGAAATTCTGCACTTAATATCTTCAAAGCTCAGGACCTCAAGTAGTTTTATTATTACCTAGGGTATATCAGAGGGTTTAGATACAATAGCTCAGAACTTCAGAGCTAAGTTTTGATTTACTAGATATGTAAAAACAACCGGTCAATAAAAAAATCAGATAAATCCCTTTTTAGGCCCAAGTATCCACTCACATTGTCAGCTGGAAGACTAGCAGCTAAGACTTGCTTATACTTCCAAGTGATCAGCCCTGGGAGCTATACTTTAGGACAGTCTTTTGCCCTTCAGAGAATGAACTCATGCCAGCCCTGTTTAACACTTACTTTTAGTTTCTGTTAAGTCTGTCCTTTTTCCTTTCTTAGGATAAGTTCAATCCATGCTATTGCCAGCAAAGACTGAAAGAAGTCCATAGTGGTTTGTGCAAAACAGTTCTCAAGCAAATGTTTCCATCCAGTATAGCTCTCTGTATCTGTACTCCGGTTGAACAGTGGAATTAGACAGAAGCCAAGTACAGGCTGATAGTTCACACCTACCTTCTACTACTTTGTCTAAGTAGCAACCCAATACTATTTGCTGCTTCTCTTCCTCCGTTCATGCATAGAAAATGGTCAGGCTTTGTTGTGCTTCAGGGATAAAGTGGATTTTTTTTTTTTTTTCATTGCAATACCTATAAATTAAAACAGCCTCTTTAAATTCCATTCATGAATGTAGCCGCATTTGTTTTTAACTAACTCTTGAAACTGGGGTTACAACTCCAATGAATCCATGTTAGCACAGTCAAAGCATGCCAGCATTTCTAACATACAGAACAGTCACCTGTACTCAGTTCCCTGTTGTAAGGATAAGGTTCTCTTATATTCAGGCACATAAGCCATACAAATCCTAGGCAGGGAAGTATATAGAAGGGGGCAAAACATTTAAATCTATATCAAGAGGACTTAGCCACCATGGCTTCAGGTTACCTTTTCCCCTTCAAATGTAACCTTACATCCTCATTCCCTCTCATAATTTTCTTGCAGCAAGTATCAAGTGGGTTTTAGAAAAGTGTTGAGAATATAAAATATTATCCACTAAACCATAATGATTGCTGATCTGTAGGACGTAAACACTTCCAACTAAATGATAAATTCAGCCTCAAGATCTTTCCTCATCCAACAAATGATTTACACAGGGTTTTACACACTAGTCTGTGGCTTTATAGGCACTGCTGAAATAATGCATTTCTAGAAGCTGTTATACTGGCATGTGAACACTGCAAACAGGGATAAGCTGATTGAAAAATTCATAAATTATAGAGACCTGAGAGCAGTTTTTCATTAATCTTTCTTTTCTCAGTAATTCTTATTTTAGAATAGGTTCTAATAAGATGAACACTCTTGAAATTAGGATGGTAGCAGGTGCTTTCCTTTCAGGCTTGTTGAGTCTTAGAACATAGAGACAGATTCCTGGTTATGAGCAAACTGAGACATCTGAACCTGAGCAAGCAGAACAGTTTTATATAACAATTCTGTTGATTTCATCAAATGTAGAAATAATTTCAGTATATACAAAAAACCAAAAAAGACAAAATGTAAATGCTCCGTTAAATTCTACAAAAGCAGACCTATATGAATTCAGTCTTATGTAGGCAATCAAAAAAACCCCCATGAGCTTTTATAGTTAGCATTATAGTGCATTTTAGAAGCATCCAGGTATTTTTATTGCAAAAAGCCTTTAGTATTACAAGAAAACGCTCTTTTGAAATAGAATAAAAAGGTATTATAAGAATAGAATATATGAATATGCAGGCAGGAAACTATGGTGAAAAACATCAAATAGATCAAAATATATACTATGGGGTAAATTATATCTATTTAATCCTAAGGAGCAAGCAAGAGATTTTTCCAGCCTCCTACCTCATCTTTTAAAAACAATTTAGACAAACCTACTTTATATCATGCCCAAATTCATTTGTATGTTTGAATATAGAAAACATTTCATCATACTATTCTGAGACTAAATTCACTGATGTAACGTAGAATATGCACTTATATTTTGTAATGTGGCATTCAGTGGTAAATGAATGAAATAGCAGCAATGAGAAGAACACAGAGGAGTATGTCACTAGTGACATTTCAAAGCGCGTTAAATGCGTCTTGCATTCACTGAACTCAACAGCAACACTCAGATGTTTATTTGTAACTCCTGTTTTCTTTGAATTTGACTGCTATCTTGTTTGCTTGTGTTGTGATTCCACCATAAGCAGAATTAAACTTGTGAAGTTTTTGTTTTCATGATAAATATTTCTGTTCATCTTCTGCTTCACTCTTGAAGGTAAAATATCCATCTGTCTCTTTCTAGAGGCAATAGAAAAAAACCATGATGGTCATACGCACAGATGGTCAAGAAGCGATGTAATTTGCATCTTAAATCCTGGAATTCTGCACCTTCATAATTTCATATGAGTCTTCAAATCCCTCATTAGCTTAGAAAGATTCAGTTTCCTCCCCCATTACTTAACTTTCAGCCAGGCATCCTATCACCAGTGGTGCTGCTACTTCAAGGCTCCTGTCCAGTTTAGAACATGGGTTTAATCCTGCAATCTTGTTGAGACTATGGATATTTTTTAGCTTTGGCCCATCTGAGAAGCCAATTGCACTCTATATCTGGTACCCTTTTTGACCAGCAGATCATCAGACTCATCTAGTTCACAGGTATTGAAACTGTTATTGAACTCACAGGAGCTTGTAGATCCTCAACAGCAAGACTAAATTACCCGTTTTCTTGTAGCTTTGGCATCTGTTTCATTCCAAAATAAGCATAGCTGAAGATTTGCCCTGTAGCATCTATTAAAATCCACACATAAATTCAGTCTGCCATTTTTTATGACTATTGAATTCATCCATAAACTTTGATGTCTTACATTTCACATCCAGGTCTCAGATACCAACTGATTACCAGAATTACACCCCCCAGTATTCACATTCGAAACCCCAAATTCCCAGACTCAGAGAAATTATTTCACTTTAGTATTTGTTCTTGTAGGTCTTAGACTTTCTGGTCTCTTTGTAAAGAAGAAAATCTTTACAAACTGATGACCAAATATTTCCAGTGAATAATATAAGTAACTGCAAGACAGGTAATTGAGTGCAAGTTATTTATGGCTTTACAGTAAGCAATATTTAGATAAGACGTAGAAAGTCCTTGAAAGACACAATAGTAAAATGAACAGAGTAAATTTAAAAAAAAACCCTACAAGCCAGAGCTCCTACAAATAGTTTTGCATTTTTCTTTTATAGGATCATCAGTCACATGTCTTTCATGTTTAATTTAATAGCATAGATGTTTTTGTTTTAAACCTCCACAGACAGACTTCTTATTCTGTACTTGAAATGCTTCATCACTTCACATTTAAGCCAGTGTTCTCTTCTGTCTCTGATGCTACAAAAGTTAGAATTTTTTTAAAAAATGTTTTTTTAATCTCTTCCATCACTCTATTTTTTATGACTGTTTCTTCAATTCACTTTTTTCCTGTCCATTTACCTGGATTTTGCAGCTGGCAACTTACATTAATTATTTTAAATGGGAATTCTTTACTGTGGCTGGAGCAGGATGTCAATCACTTCCACGCTTTATGGCTGTGATTCTGCATCTATTGAACTTCCAGACCTTTGTAAGTGCAACAGCAATGAATGTGTCCAAAGTCAACTTACAGGACCTATATGCTTTCAGTTTTTTGCTCAGATATATAAAACGAAACATTCTAGTTGCAAAAAAGACAATGTGTAGTGAATGTTTAACAGTTCAGACAGGAAGGAAAGAGGAACTTGAAAATATATGTGATAAAGCAGCAAAATGACACAGAAGAGAGTCTTCCAGAGAGAAGGAAAGTTTAAATGTTTCCTACATATCAATCATCTTAGATGTTTCCGATCTCTGGTAAATATTTCAAAGAGGCCAGAAGATCTTCTTCTGTGTGGAGTACTCAGTTTGTATTGAAAAGAAGACTCCAAAACCATTTGAAGCAAAATGCAAATGCATTGAGAACCGTGTAGAGAAAAAGGCTTAGAGAAAGAGAGAGCCAATTATATTGTATTACATTGGTTTCACAAATAACTGAAATTCACATTATAAAAAATGAAAGCTGCATTAGAAGATGTAACTGACTTAAACTTCCAAGCAGATTGGAAACCTTGTTTGCCATTATCTCAGCCTACTTCAATGCTTTTTTATGAACTGTAACACCAACTTTAACAGATTATGTACTAATACCCTCTGCAGGTGAAGCTGGACATGAACACTACAATTCCTCCAGCCTTAGACTAAGAAAGCTTCAAAAAGCAGGGGGAAGGGGAAAATATTGCCTGTATGTTCAAGACAACTTTGAAATGCATTGTACATTTAATATCACAACCTAACATCAGTGTAAATTTATTAAAGGCAATAATTTTATGCTGCATTCAAATAGAGCTGGAGTTGCATGAAGTCAAATGTACCCAATGTAAAGCTGTTACATATCACAAATGTATTCTATTGAACTTGTGATTCCTGTTGTGTTCTCGGCTGTCTAGTGATACTACACACAGGCTGTACTGCTCATTAAGATACAAGGCTCTGCCATTTTCTATGCCTACGTCTGAAATAAGCTTGCTGCTAACCAAGAGGGCATTATACTCCCTCCTCCTTGCCAGATACTCTGCTCTGGTGCTCATCCAGCCCAAGCTGATCTGGCGCTGTTACCTACTAGTTTATCCAGGTGCTTGAAAACTGCGTGGCACAAAGAAATTGGTACAGGTAACTGACAGTGGGACAAGGGGGAGATTGGTGTGAGTTTGCTCTTCTGGTGTTGGTGGACTCTGATCTCAGCTCAGTCAATCTTAACTACTGACACCAAGAAAACAATTTTCCTCAGCTTCTCCCTGGCTCTTTTATTTCAGACTGTACCCACTGTTTCTTGTCCTGTCACTCGGTACCACTGGGAATGTACATCTTCTCATTAGGTATTTATACATGTTGATAAAATCCAGTTTGTTGATTACAAGTTCTGCCTTGCCTGCATCATCCTGCACACAGTTCTTGCCAACTAAGTCCACCTTTGTTTCTTTTTACTTGTAAATTTTAATTCTCAAAAGTCTTACTCCTAAAAGTTATTTCATTTTACTCTGGAAAAAATTGTAAAGGCTTTGTATTCTTGCTGCTTACATGCTTGTTGATAATGGAGATTGGTGAAAGACTCATGCCTTTTGGCATTAAAACAACACTATTTTCAAAGGGATAGACCATTTGAGTTTGATAGATCTTACAGGTTTGAATAAAAAAAAAAATTATCTTCTACATGCTTAATTCGATACCTCCTTTACACATTATTCGGTATGTTTTCCTGTTATAGACAGCTATTTATCAAAACTTTCAATACCTTTTTTTTTTGTCCTATAACTGCTCTTCTAGTATAAAGAATTTTATTTTCATAACAATTTAATTTGATCAGAAGATGGTTTTGGTTATACTACTTTTTTCTGAACTGTATATGTGACTGCATCTGCACTTCACAAGGTACAAGAAGCCATATGCTTGTTTTCCTACTACATATTGAATATAAACTGAAGATGGATAGACAGACAAATACAGGATTTAATTTTATGAATGCTTCTCATATATTACATGATTCTGTAACAGAACAGAAAGTGTTACACAAGTTCATAATAACTATGAAAACTGCCAAAGGGACAGTTGTAGGATGAGATGAATTGGGGCAGATGCCAGACATGAAAATAGTACTATAAATTACAGAGGTACATGGGATTTTAAGCTGCCTGGATCTCACACTAAAAAGAGAGCAGTTCTCGATACAAGTTCAGTTTCTCCTATGTGTATTTACAATAGAAAATTGATGCATCTGCATCGACAATAGCAAAAAAAAAATTAAATATAGTTCTAATAACAGTACTTAGTCAAATTAACCACAGAGACACTGCACCATTTGTTTTGTTTACTGTTTGATGTGTATCTTTGATCATTGCTCTTCACTGGCAGAGCTCCCTAGCAAAATGTTTGATCTTCAGATGGCACTCTGAAATCCGAAGCCATGAACTGACAGAAACTGTAACAGTAACAGAAAACAGGGATAAGATAGCAAAGGGCCAGATAATAGTGGAAAATAATCTAAGGTACCATCTAATGGTAAGCCCTTCTCCTGGAATTCACAGAAGCAATATATTTGCTCAAAAGGTAAAATCGTGTTTTTGCATACAAAAGGCTAAGAGCAAAATAACTTATAAGTTAATGCAATCCACAAACCTAACACTTCCATGCAATTCAGGATCCTTGCTGAATTAATGCTATTCATACACAAAATATCAACTGCTCAGTTTCTAACAAATCTGTCTATGGCTTGTAGAAATGCTTAGAAAGCCACCCACGTATGTGACATCAGCATATGTACCATCCAATATGCTAAATCAAAAAGATGATGTGAAATTATATTGATATTCAGATTGTACTTCCAGAGATCCAACAGGGATTTTGTCGGTTCTGTTAAAAGGCTGGGTTTTTCCCCAACAGATATTCCCCTATAAAGATATTTCGTAATTTGTTAGAAAAAAACCAATCAGAACTCATTGTGCTACAAAAACTACAAAAGTCCTGGGTTACTTTGAGTGAATTTTCAAAGTATAACAACTTTTAGTATGGAAACTGTAAGAAGAATCACAGAGTGAGCCATATGCTAAGATTTGCAAAACTGTGCATTGCAATGAATCAAAGTTGGGCAAAAATTATTCAGTTTATGTAAATCAGAGTCTCTTGGTAGTCCAATTTCTGCTTCAAATACCTGAATTAAAAAGATGCACTCGGGACTCCTAGTGCGTAATAACACAAGTACAATTTAAAACAGGCCAGGTAGAAGCTTTGTTAGCTGTGTCCATAGCGAAAGATCATTTAGGCAGGGTTTCCCCTTCTGCTCCCTTGTTCTCTGCCAAGTGATTGCTTAAGCCCCATGTACTGTTTCAAAGAAAGGAAAGAGGTGAGAAAAATCATTCTAATGTTAACAGTGCCAGGCGTGCATTCATGGGAAGAACAGACTCCAGAAAATCATTTACGTGTTAATAAGGCCAAGTACCCATGCCTGGGAGGGGTGGACTCCTCCAGGAACTTGTTAACCACCCCATTTGACAGTATGGAGAGATGGCTCTTTGTGAAGCCTGTGGGAGTGGCAGATCCAGCCTTATCTTAACTCAGAAGTGGGGGTTGGAAACCATCAGAGATTGCTTGCTTTCAGGCAAAATGAATTTTCCTTTTGTTAGGATAACCTCAGCCAAATCTCCCTCAGAAAATTTTTTTTTTTTTTCACTGCATCTGTAAAGTTTTTATTTGAAGGTGCCTGGCACATTGTGAGGATGATTTTATCATGAAAAAGAGATAGATGTAAGGAGAAAGATATCTAATTGCATTAAAAAAAAAATGTTTACAAAGTCTGAACCTGCTATTCTTATTAGCTCTTCCTGGACAGTATATTAAGTGAAAATTAATTTTTAAAAATCTTGTGTATTTTTTGTAAGTGCTGAAGCTTGGAAATTTTTTTGTTCTATATTATGCTGACCGTAGAATAAATCTTAATACTGCAATAACTTATATTGATATCAACTGATCGTGAGAGATCAATTGCAGCTTCCATTGGAGGAATGATGGCAATCTTAATTAGCAGCTTCTTTCATTTTCAAATGCGGTTCCTTGCTTTCTACAGTTGCATTAGGTAATTAGAATGAAGAGATGAAAAAGTGAGACATTGACAAAATCCCTTAGGATAATCTTGCCATTCTAGGTGCATACAAGGAGGCAAAATCAAGTCTCTTAACTTTACTTCTAAACAATCCATGTGATTTTGCTAACAATTTCACAAATGTTTGCTGTAACAGTAATACATATGAACAGTTCACTGGCATGTTTATGCACTAAGCTTTATAGGATTGCATCTGACGAGTAAGCATGGCATAATGCTGATTTTTTTTTCTTTGCATTAGTGTCAGAATAACTGCTTACAACTGTGTAAAACCAGGCTCATGGCTATTAGTAGAATATATATGTGTATACAAACATCTGCTTTTTAAGCCTTTTATTATTATTATTTGGTCTATTGAAACATGTATTAATAATTGTCAAGATTTAGGATTGGGCCATCCACTAGACAAATGACAGATGCTCTCTATTAATCCTTCTCCTCTCCCAAAGGGGAAGAGGCAGGGAATAAGGGAGAAAGCTTTACAGACTGGAAAAGAAAACTAAAACAGCTTTAATGAATTAATAATAATGAAATGGAATATATACAAAACCAACATTGAACCCAAGCCTCCTGATAGCAATTACATCACTGTCACGACTGATGCTGTGGGTAGGCACTGGGGAAGTCCCAGACTGGACTCAGTGGCAGATGGGAACCAGATTCAGGAGCTGGAGCAGTGGCTTGCTTGGGGTGGGTCATGGGATCTGGGGACAATAATACTTCTGAACATTTATTTATTTAGTCAGATATCAACCTGCATGAACAATCTCCCGTCTTTTCACTTGAAAATGAACAGATTTATTTTGTTCTGCTTTATAGCGCTGGAATGGATCTCATTTGAAAACCAATGTGGCACTCTGCCCAGGCTGAGGTAGAATTAGTTGGAGTTTAGAGATTATCTAGTCAGAACATTTTATTTAAAGTTCATATATAAATTTACTAATATAATTTTCTGCATAGTTCCACATACACATTTTAACTGTTTCAAACACAAGGTTTGGACTACTTTGAAACCCCAACTGCAAGTTTATGAATGCTTAGTCACTGCTATAGTCCAGTCAGTATCTCACAACAGATAGACTGAAATAATCGAACATACTTTTCAGTTCCTTTCTGTATGTGACAAGAACTCTTTCATAAAGTGTCTATGAAATATCATATTCCTACCTCATTATCCTCATAAAAGTGTTCACAAAATGATCTCACAGTTGAGGGGGAATTGTCTTCAAATGTCATATTTTGGATTTTATCATGGGTCTTCCTCCCTGCCTCACTTCCAGTCTTAATTATGATGGTGAGAGTTATGAGGCTTTTCTGGTTTTCACCTGGCTGGAGTCTACAGATCTTTTCTTTCTTTCTCTCTTTTTAAAACAAGAAGCTGCACTGATTTTTATTCCTTATTTATTACAGTCTTCTCCAAACAAGAAGTTTCACCTGTGACACAGCTATAAAGCAACTACAACTTCCATCCTGCACAAGATTTGTATGTATATCATAATGACCCAGTTAAGGGAAAGAAGAGAGAGAAAAACTATCTGGAAAAATGGAAATCCTTAGAAAAATTCCTTTTAAAATTGGCATTTAAAATATTCAGAGAAGGAATCTCTTGCCAGACCAAGGTTGGGAATTTGAGGGAGAGGGAATGTTGAGAAGCTATCACAGATGACTAGTCTGACTGGTCCAGGAGAACCAAATACCCTGAATCAGGTCTTCTTATTATAGGGTAGAATTCATACTACCTGATTTCTGCGAGAACACAGAAAAAACCCTACTGTACTCAAATATGATTATCCAGCAAGAGGCTAATGGTGCAACTGCATTAGTGTTTTAGCTTGCATCAGCAGTGTACTTTTGTAGGCACTAACCACCTGCACTTAACGTGTTTTAGGTTACATTGTGGAGTGGTCTTAAAGCAAATAAATTATATTCTTTCGGTTGAAACTGGAACAGAATATATGATCCAGAAGCTGACTTCCTGCATTTCAACCATGGGATCAGACTAAAGTTAGTACAAAATACACTCTTTTAGTCTACATATGAGACTCTCAGCACCAACTGTTTAACTCTACAAATCTTCTTTACAGGAGAGAAGAATTATTGTTACTAGAGACACAACTAAGGTGAGAAAAGGCAGCTCAACCTAGCAATAAAGTCTCAAAAAAACCTTCCTTAGTCACATTTACTTTTGGAAAAAAGCAATTCCAAATCTCATGGCCTTTTAAAATTGTTATTGAATCTGAGATGGGCAGTTGATAAGATGCTATTTTATACATTTGGAAACCAGTGCTCAGTAAGTTAACTGGCTCATCAACATCATACAGGCATTCCTGTGGCTGAGCTGAGAATTAACCTACTTCTTCCGACTCCCACTTGTGCAGACAAAGAAAAAGTTGTAGGTGGCTTTAATACAACATTAGGGAATTGAATCTCTGGTATGCAAAACATACTGTCTTAGATTAGTAAGGAAAACATATTTCTGCTTCACATACAAAAGACAGAAAGATATAATAGATGTTCTGCCTCAAATACATGTACAGACCTCAAAAAATTAGAAAAGATGGCCACTAGGTATCATGACATAGTCATACTTTAATGCTCCAGGAAGGGAGCAAGACACAAGTAGAGCTCTTACATTTGCAGCCCCAGAGACATTTGGTTTCTGCTGGAGTCTGATTCAGATTGGTTTAATATAGATCCAAAATATTAGCTTCTGTCCCAAGTAGTGAAGAAGTATAGAAGGGAGAAGGATTGAAAAAAGCATTATAGCCTGAAAAGATCTACAAAGAACAGTGAAAATACTCCCTTTGGACAGACTAAATGTTTGTATGCAACAGAATGTTTAGCATCTTTCAGTTCCTAAAAATAAGAATAAATGTGAGATGCAACTGCTATGCTACAATAAAAAGATATTTGATTTACCTGTTAACACTAAAGTTGGTGTCATTATGACCTTAGCTTGGAGGGTAACAGGTGAAGATGGTTTTGCTCTGAGAAAAAACTGCAGTGATCACACATACATAAATGTATCCTTTGGTCAGTAACTAGGCATTTTAAGATTTCAGCTAAGTTTGAAAATTCCTATTCAGAACACAGGCCAATAGTTTACCCAGAAATGATGACCCATGATAAAAAGACCCATGCCAAAAGCTGTTAAAGTTATTTCCCCCACTGCAAGCAAATATAAAAATGCATAGAATGCCCATTTCATAAATGGTGCCATAAAGTACTGACTAAATACAGGAGGGCAGCATGGACAGTCAGCAATACTCAAAGCAAGATGAGCTACAACATTTCTATTTGTAACTTAGAGGTGTCTAATAGACAATCATCTGAAAGTATTAGATCTACTGACATTGTGCACAGCGACAGGAAAAGTCACTTGTTAAGGAGGAGGATTTTCAGGGAGCACCAGTCGTAGAGGTCATGTACTGCACAGTTGTCTGACATTCACACCTGGGACATTTCCCTGTTTTCTTGCTGTTAACTCCCCCCAAAGTGTAATTAATGTTGTGCACATGCTTTCTGTATTGTCTGTAGCATATTTGCAATAGGTCCAACTTATCTGATAAGAAAGGGCTGCCACAACCTGAAAAATACCAAGCACAAAAATTCCTCAGTCTACACAAGTAAGATTTGAGAGAAAACATAAGCACGCAAATTGATCAAATAGTCTGCCCAAGATTTCAGGCTGAATAGAGGTGATATACAAGAAGAAAACCAAGTGACACTACAGGAATTCCTATATAGGAAAGTCCCATGCTGGGTTCTTTAGCAATCTTCAGAGAGTTCCCTTTGGCTCAGCTGACTGTCTGAAAAATTCAGTGGCAAAAATAAAGTCAGTAGCTACATGTGAAAAGAATTTCACAGCAGAGAAAAAGACACCAATGCTGTGGGCTACTCACAACCTTCTTCATTCTGACGTGCTTCTTCCTCTTCATCTGTACCTTTCCAAGTTTTCTAAATATCTTTAGGATCTATAGTTAGTAAAGCAATAAGAAGAAGCTCCTTCATTACCACTCCCCAGGATCATTTCTTCCTGCATTGAAACCTACTTTGAGCAGTGGACAGTAAGTGAGAATTAGGGACTCATGCCAACAACATAGGAAATCAGAAGGCTGAAAAGCATCTCAATGAGAGACTACCATCTGTCCCATACATGGAAGAAGGGGTCCTGACAAAGAGAAGGTATGATATCAGGTAACTAAGGATCCATATGATGGGAGTTCAAATCACACATCAGAAAAAAAACCTGTTGTATCCCCTCCTTGCTGAGAGTATTAAGGAACAGGTATGTCTACGGAGTGCTCAGAAGGGAGGAGCAATCCAGAAGATGAGGGAAAACTGCTTGAAAACAGTCTATAAGAAAGGAAAGGAGAAGCATCAAGAATCTAGGAGAGTGAAAAATCATTTTTTCACTATCAGAGCTCCTGGAAGCAAGCCTGCAATCTGGGGTAAATGTAACTGAGGCACAGCACACCTCAAAGAGTACTTGGATCTTTCCCATCCACATTCGTAAAAGCAATTTTTCTTCTACACAAGCTTACTGGCTAAAAGCGAGAGTCAGATAAACCCTTGTATTTTACTGCATTGCAGCACAGCGGATATTTGATCACAAAGGATTAAGTGAAGGTCATATCATCCTTATGATATGATTTTGAAATCATACTAGCATTATTTTTAAAAACAGGAAAAAAATTCATTCATTTTCTTTTTCCAAGCATTTTATATTGCCTCCAATAGAAATATTTTATAGTGCCTCCAGCACTATGGTCTGATTGGCATCATGGAGACATGGTGGAATGACTCCTATGATTGGTGTGTTTGTATTAGAAGGGTATAAGCTCTTCAGGAAGGACAGGCAGGGTAGGTGAGGAGGGGGTGTTGCCCTCTATGTCAGTGAACAGCTGGCATGCATGGAGCTCCACCCAGCGAGTGATGATGAGGCCAAGTGCCTTTGGGCCAAGGTGAAAGGAAGGGAAGGAGACATTACAGTCGGGGTCTCCTACAGACCACTTGACCAGGAGGACCAAGTGGATGAGGGCCTTCATAGACAGATAGGAATCGCTGCTTGTTTACCAGCCCGGGTCCCCATGGGGGACTTTAACCACCCCAGTATCAGTTGGAGGGACAACACAGCAGGGCATAAACAATCCAGGAGATTCTTGGAATGCATTGATGATAACTTTCTCCTCCAAGCGACTGAGAAACCAATGAGGACAGGTGCCATGCTAGACCTTGACCTTACCAACAGGGTGGGGCTGGTGGACAATATCAAGCTCATGGGTAACCTTGGCAGTAGTGACCATGAGATGGTGGAGTTTAAGATCCTAAGTGCATCAAAGAAGGGGGCTCTCAGCAAGCTTGAGACTCTTGACTTCAGAAGAGCCGACTTTGCCTTCTTCAGGAACCTCCTTGGTAGAGTACCATAGGACAAAGCCCTGGAGGGATTGGGAGCCCAGGAAAGCTGGTTGACTTTGAAGTATCATCTCCTCCAAGCTCAAAGGCACTGCATCCCTAAAAAGAAGAAATCAGGCAAAAATGCCAGGAGGTCTATATGGATGAACAAGGAACTCCTAGTCAAAATCAAACACAAAAGGGAAATCTACAAAGGGTGGAAGCAAGGACAGATAACCTGGGATGATTACAAAGAGATTGTTCGTGAAACCAGAAACCATGTTAGAAAAACTAAAGCCCAGATGGAATTAAATCTGGCCAGGGACATTAAAAATAAGAAAAAAAAGGATTCTACAGGTATATTGGAAAAAAAAGAAAGACAAAAGAGAATATGGGGCCTCTCCAGAGGGATACA
>VZZY01025193.1:123189-168051 GCA_013400335.1 Eurystomus gularis | reverse complement strand
GGCCCCGCCGCCCTTCTCCCCGCATCGGGCACAGCGGCTTTGCCCGCTGCCCCTCGGGTCCTGCCCGGGGGTCCGGCGGGGCCTGCCCGGGGCAGTCGAGCGAGGAGTCCGGCGCAGAGCCCCCCGAGCAGCCCCTCGGCTTTATCGGGCCTCACGTCTCCCGGTAGCTTCCCACCCATCCCTCCTCCAGTGCCCTGCACGGGCGGTCTGGAGGAGGCGGCGAAGCTGGGGTGCGCTCGGCCCGGGGGTGCCCCGGAACCCCTCCTCGGTGCCCCTGCAGCGGGCCTGGACGGCGGCTGGCGCTGGAAGAGTCGAGGCGAAGCTGCAGCGCGGGCACCGCGGGCGTGGGGTGCGAGGCCTGAAGCAGCCCCGTTTCAAGGGGAGCGTGAGCGGCGTTAATCAAAAATGGTAAAGGATTGATGGAGATGAGGACAGCGTGGCTGCGAGCCGGATTGGTGGTGTGCGCCTTTGGCATGGCACGGCTTGGCCAGCCTGGTTGGAAACCTGTAATGCACCTTATCAGCCCCTCTGGAAGAGGTCCTGGCATTCACCCAGCCACTGGGGAGCTCCTGGGCCTCTCTCACACATGGCTGTGTTTATGATTTCCCCCAACTCTTTTGTTTTTTGCCTCCACTGCTGTCCCTGGCTGATGGGGACAGCCCGTGATGCCTGGCAATGCTGAAGCCGCACCAGCTTGGCCACCTTTTGGCATTGCCTGGAAGGCTTCGTTTTCCATCACAGCTGATGCTCGCTACCAGCACTGCCATCGCATCCCAGCACCGGGGCTTTCCCTTCCCGTGATCCCAGCACACTGTGAGGCTGGTCTTCTTCCTGCTGCCGGTGCTCGCGGGGCTGGGAAGCTGGTGCCTTGCAATGCCCCTTTGTCACCGACAGCCTTGAAACAGCAGCTCTTCCTGCAGCAAAGCAGCATCTTTATTGCTTTAATCTCAAGAGTGTATTTTACCGGGGCCGGGCTGGTGCAGACAGGCGGGTAAGCAGCCCTGTGCCTGCTCCACTCAGCTGGGCACAGCGACTGTGGCTGAGGAAGTCATCTTTTTCCAAATAAAACAACCAGGATGAATTCAATAGGAAATAAGTTCCTTGCTACCGAGTGAACTTGTTGTGGGTGGAGAAGAAGGAAATTAAACAATAGAAAAAACATTCAGGGCTTTATACAGCAGGAAAAAAAAAACCCTACTGGCCTCTAGATGGATGGCCAGGCATCTTCCCATGTCTACTCTCGTGTCCCCACAGGTGACCCTGTGAGGTGGCCCACGTCCACTCTCGTTTTTGGCAAGGGTAGTGGTTCTGACAGCAATGCTCATGTTTCCTGACACTCCTCTGTGTCTGGGGCATCCATGTTACCATCCTGCTGGTTCCCACGCCACCTCACAGGGTCATCTTGCCCAGCCCCAGTGTGTGCTGTGCCACCCATTCCAACCTGGAGCCACCAGCACAGGACATAGATCCTGACAGGAGAGCTCACGCATGTCTAGCCTTTCCTGCTTTCTGAACATTTGGGAAGCTGATGGGTTTGGTCTGGTGTTTGGGTGGGGATGGAAAACCCATCCCAGTCAAATGGGTTTTTTGTTACAGGTTGTTTTGGGCTTTTCCCCTCTTTTCTTTATGTGCAGCACTGTCAGTACTCTAGAACAGGGCATATTTAATGCACTGTTGGTGGTAATTTAAACAAAAGTCAAAACCTAGGCTGGAACGAAGAGGCAGTGATTAATATCTTTTTCAACAGTGTGCCATGGTGAAGTATGGCACAGCCGAGCATGTCCCTGCTGCAGAGTGTCACTGGCACTTCCTGCCGCTCTCCACCTGCTAGCTTTTTTAACCAGGTTTGGTTTTGGGGGCACGTGGGTGTCTGGGTTGGGGACAGAGGGTCCTGGTCCTAC
This sequence comes from Eurystomus gularis, assembly GCA_013400335.1. NCBI lineage: Eukaryota > Metazoa > Chordata > Aves > Coraciiformes > Coraciidae > Eurystomus > Eurystomus gularis. The sequence continues at coordinate 166,150 of VZZY01025193.1, read as the reverse complement.
TGAGCGTCCCATCTCAGGGGATTCTGGCCAGGTGCTGGAGAAAGAGCTGCTCTCTTGGCTTTTCGTGCTCTGGGGGGCTTTGCTTAAAGGTTTTTTTGTGGCATTTTACCTCCTAGATGCACCTTTTGAGGGTTTTTTTTATTACATTTGTGGCTGTTGAGGTAGGGCCTGCTAGAATGAGGTTAGGACTTAAGGCAGAGAGAGAAGCAAGATATTAAGCTCCTGTATCTTGTGATTGCTTCGTGGCCTTGGAGGGGTGCAGCCACAGGCACCCTGATGCATCTTACTGATGTTTCCAGCCCTGCTCTTGAAGGCACATTAGGACATCAGGGCTGCCCATGACTACCTTGAGTGTTTTTGGCTGAGGTGGTGGCATTGCTTTGTGCATTTTTACAACATGCCATCATCATGCGTGTGCTGGTGGCTTTGGAGCCTGAGGTGGGGGAAGGAGGACCTGGGTGGAGGGAAAGTGTGATGCTGCTTTCTTGGAGACCACCTCACAAACCTCGGGGTCTGTCATAACTCAGTCCCCAAATGCCTACAGGAGATGGCACCTCCTGCACCCCCGCTCCGTGCCCATCCATCCCCAGGTGTGGAGGAGCAGGGCGGCCCTCGCGCCAGGACCCCTGGAAGGGCTCGGTGAGTCACACAGCGTGGACGCGGGGAGAGGGCGGCCTGTAGCTTATGATTCATGTTGTTTTCCTGCAAAAGCCACGGACTGCAATGGCAGAGCTTGCAGAAGATGCATCAATATCGAGCCATAAATTCCACATGAGACTGTCAGCCAGGCAGCGAGGGGGTTGGGGTTGGGAGCTCTTCGGTTTTACTGTGTCCTCCCCAAAAACAGCAGAACCTTGCTGCAGCCCTTTGCCTGGGGAAGGAGCTGAGATCCTTGGCGCTACCTTCAGGTGGCACAAGCCTTCCTGGAGGGATTTAAGAAGGTCAAGAGATCCCTGATTATGGGGTATCCTGGGAGGAGCTCCCCTGGTATTTATGCGAGGGCCTTGCCTGGAGTTCAGCCCTGCTGCTGGTCTGCTCCAAAGCTGTGGAGATGCAGGTTGTCTTGGAGAGACTGAGGCTCTCTCCCAGGGTCTCTGCCTTGTTGTCTCCCAGAGTATCTTGGAAAACTCATCACTGATGTGAAGCAGGGAAGGAGTGTTTTCAGTCTCTCTGGGCTTGGGCATGTTGAGGGTTGGATGTACAGCAAACGGTGTCCCTCTTGGCTCCCTTGGCTGACAGCTCTGCCTATGGTCTGGAGGCATGCTGGTCCCTGATATGTCCCCGCTCCTCACCACAGCCTGCAGCTCTCTTGGCTCTGCCTTCTATGCCCTGATTTCGTCAAAACCCAGATGCTTTCCAGCTACTTATTGGCATCTTGCTGAGTATCCTCCTTCCTTCCTGACCACTGCCTGCTTCTTCACAGCCTCATACAGCAGCCCCAGGGCTTGGAGCCTGAAGTGGTGTTACCAGCTTAAAAAAAAAAAGGATACGTTGAAAAGTGTTAATGGGACAGTCCTGAAATATGGCTGCGAAATGTTACCAATGCGTGAGGTCTGAACGTATGGCTCAGGCCACGTGGTATCTCCTCCAGCAGCCTTGATTCATCCCTTGGCTGCGGTGGTGTGCTGCTGGCCTCCTGGATTTACATCAGAGAGTGGGATCAAGGCTTGAAGGAAGGAAGGGAGGCTGAGCATGGTACCCGGGATGGGGATGCTTTGCTTGATGGCTGGGTGGGGACATGGAAGCTCATTTGAGTGGGGAGTGTCCCCAGGTAGAGAGGCCAGGAGTTGTGGGATGTGGAGCAGCATGTTACCAGTTGCTTATTAGCTGGTGTGTGTGGGGCAGGCAGCACAGCACTGGGATGGATGTACTGGTGGACTATCAGAAGTTGTTTCCTTGAGCATTTGCTTTGCTCGGAGCCCCTGCAGAGGAGAAGGAGAGGACAGAGCTGGTGCTGTAGCCTGAAACAGGTAAACTAAAGCAGTAGGCTTCTTGTGGACATGCTGCTGGGTTTGTGCAACCTCAGCCACGAATCTGGGTTAGGGTTAGGTTAACCTCAGACATGGAGGCAACAGGCAGCTTGGGTGTCAGCAGCCCTGATGCTGTGCTTGCAGGGGGCAAGCTGGGCTTTACCAGCAGTAGAACAGATCTTGCAAGTGTCTCCTGTCCTCTGTGCCTGTTCCTGCTCTTCGTATTTCCCCTGGACTGGTGAGCATTGCAGCCTCTGGTTCTTTCTAAGGGTGGCAAAGTTTGTGTGCAGAGGTAATGTCTTTTATTAGCCTAACTAATACCTTTAGGAAAAAACAAATGTGCTCTTGGGCCCAAGGAATGCCTGCATGCCCAAAACATGTCGGTTTTTCCAACTGTGTCCGTTGGTCTAATAAAAGATCTGACCTCCGCCTGGCCCGACTGTGACCTTGGAGCATGCCAGCCCTCGGAGCATCCCGTCCGTGCGTCACTGTGTGCTGCCTGGCCTTTCCCAAAGGACCTGCCAGCCTGGGAGCTGTTGCTGGAGCACACTCACGCTCGCGGCAGGCGCTTACTTGACTTGTAATCAATACTGTCAGCGAGTACCCAGCCCCAGGGGTGCTTTGGGCTCCTGGTGGGTTTTGTCCTGGCAGGCTGCAGGGAAGTAGAGCTTGGCTGCAGCTCAGCACAGTATCAGGGCACTAGGCAGGATGGATGCCGTCCAGTGGGAGCACCCTCAGGAGCCCCTGGGAGGAGGGGGCAGCTCATGCAGTGCTTCATTCTCTCAGGGATTTCTCCCGAATATGGGTATCAGGGGGTTGGTGCTCTCCACAAGCTGTTTCATGCTGTGGTTTGATGGATGCTGCTTTGCTAAAGTGCTGGTTTGGGGCTAGAGTAGCTCTCAGCAGGGCAGCCTGTGCTCCCCAGAACAGCTGGTGGTTCTTCTGTGGAGGGACGGAGCTGCTCTCCTACCGACTTCAAATTCCCTGTAATGGGAAGCTGTCAAGAAAAAGAAGCAGCTGGTCCATTCCGTGATGCTCGCAGCGCTGCCGTGGCCAAATCCCGTGGGGGAGGAACCGCCGCTGCCCCTCAGCTTTCTGCCATCCAGCATCATGCTCGTGACAGGACCAGCATCTCTGCAGGAAAAATCTGGACAAGCGAAGTGTCAGAGACAGCAAAAGGTGGCATTGAGGGGTTTTCGGTCGGGTTTTTTGGGCAGGAGTCCTCATGCGACCTACTGGTAAGAGCACAGGCTGCTGTTCCAGCAAAATATAAAAATTCACATGAGATTATTTTCCCCTCATCCTTTTTCTTTTTCAAAATACTTGGAATTCAAGCCCTGCTTATCCAAAAAGGCTCTCGGGCGCTTGGAGAGCCACAGGAACCGACACGGCACATTTCAAAGCAGGAAAACTCGATTCATTGACTGGATTTTTCTCCCCCCTGCGAACCCACTTAAAATTCATGGAGAGTTTTGTCAGTAAGAACCTGTTTCAATTAACAGACAAAGGAAAGTCTCCTCGTTAAGTGCCTCTTTCAATTAAGGTTTGGGAGAATTCCCCCAGCTCTGCTTCTGAGGCTGTTCCCAAGGATTCAAGGGCAAAAAATACCCATGAGGAGGAGCAACCTATGAAGGGCTCCAGCTTTTTTTTGGGAGGCAGTGGCATGACCCAAACCATAACCTGGGTGTTGGTATGATTGGGTGTCGGGGAGCATTGATGCTGGGGGTTGAGCTGCTCAGCCCAGCATCCCTGGAGTGTAGGAAAGCTAATGACTGCTGCTAATTGCTGGCCTAGTTTGTGGAGGAGGCTGATTTCATGCAGGTTTTGTGAAATGGGGGGTGTGGAGAGGTGCTTTTCCAGATCGGGGTGCTGAGGACAAGGGAGGTGGCAGCCACAGGCGCCCAAGGATCAGAAATGGAGTGATCTCCTCAGAGGGTTCCTCTGTAGAACCTTGGGGCTGGGAGATGGGGGTTAGCAGGGGCAGGACCTGGGGAGTAGGGTTAAGATGTGGGGTTTTCTAGAGCTGGTATATAAAGCCCTGCCAATAGGGCTTCCCAGCTGCTCTGCCATGGAAAAAAAATTTAATCCTGGGCTGCCAGAAACCTCTACCCAGTTCTTTGGAGCTTGGGGAGTTTTTTTCATTTGTTTGGGGCTTTTCTCCCCTAAAAATTCAGCAAATATTTGCAGTGATTCACCGCACACTGAACCTTGCCTTTCCGAAACTGTTTTCATGATTGTTTTTTTGAAGAAAACCTGAGAAAAACATTCTTTTTATTTTTTCCAGTAAAGCTGAAGTTCTAATAGGCCTTTCTGGGTGAAAAAAGTCTCTTCCAGAGCTAGGTGCTTTGGCCAAAATTAACTTTGTAAAGGTGAAACTTTTTGGCTGCTTTTGCTGAGCAAATCACTCATCTTGGTTTCTTTCCCACTGGAGCAGGCAGGTGGTGGGCAGCCAGAGTTTTGTTTCCAGAGGGGAGCAAGGTGTTGAGGGGAAGCTTGGTTCAGCAGCAGCAGCGTTACAGGTGGATGCTCCAACTGCTCATTTCTGGCCAGGCTTCATCAACCAGATCTTAAAAAAAGCTGAGAAAAAGGGAGGAGTTTCCTGCTGAAGTCCCACCAGGGTTCAAAAGCTCCAGACCTTGAACAAATCAGGGATAAATTTTCCCAATATTCCCTCGTGTTTGCTCCTATCCAGCCTGTGCATGGTGGTGAGAAGCCGAGCTGCATGGGTTTGGAGTGGGAGCAGTGCTGGTGGCTACCTGTCCCTGCCTTCCCAAGGGCAGCTGCCAGGGCTGCCATTGTCCTTTGATTTTGCACCTCTTGGGCACCAGGGAAGTAACAGTGTACTTAGGAAATGACACTGCGGCTTTCCCCCTGCCAGCAGCAGGGTGTTTTTCTCCCTGGCATGTTGTAACTACAGTTTGCAAAGCGCTTAAGCAGCCTGTGTAATCTACTGCTAAGACGCTCCTTATCTGGCATTATAAAACTGCTCTGGTGGTGCGCAGGTGGCCGAGACAAGCTCGTTTCTGCCTGTTTCTGTCCTTCTGCTCGTTTTCCCCTCTCTGTCTGCTCCACAGCTCTCTTCCCTGCCTGGACACCCCAAGTTTGCAGCCTGGCAGGAGGTGGCTGGATGTCCATAAAGCTCATGCCTCCATCCATGTCTCCTTGGGCTCATCCTAAAGGCTCTCCCAGGCTGTCAGTAAGTGACGATCACCAGGAGAATCCATGTTTTTGCAGCAGTTGAAGTTTTTATGCCAGGTTCCTCTCCTTGGACTGCTGCGGCTTCATCCCCTCTGGCACAGGGCTTTAGTCCACCTGGGAGCCGTGATCCCGTGCCTCCCATGCTTTTAACATGGTGTGCATCGTCACACCACCTCACAGCTAAGGAAAGGAGTTCACCTTCTGATTGTGCCTTCTCTTGGCCAGGAAATCCAGCCCTGGCTGGGGAGGGAGGTGATGGAGGCAGGGATGGCATCACGCAGTGGTCCTTTGCACATTGTGATGGCACTTCTCCCATGCCAGTCCTCCCAGCTCATTGCAGATATTTCCAGTCGCAGTTGGAATTGCTGCCACTCAGAGTTAATAAAGGCAGCAGTGCAGAGGTAGGTGTTTAAAGGCAGGTTTTTCACACTGGTTACTTTTTCATTTTCAAAGCAAGCTCCCCTGTCTTAAGCTTGTGGTTGTCTCTTGAATAATATGGTGGCATTAATCTCCTCTCTAAGGACATGCTTAGCTCAGTGGTTTTAGATCTGCAGCCCACTAAATATTACCAGCAGAGTGAAGGAGATTCCCTCTAGAGGAACTTAAACCTATTAATAATATTTCGGCTGCCTTTTATGCATCTTTTACAGGTTGTTGTGGTTCCTGGGGCTGCAGGGCACCAGTTAGAGATTGCTGAGGATGCTGGCAAGGATGCACAAGGTGTGGGGGAGAGAGTGGGTGGGATGGGCTGAGCTGGGTCCCAGCCTGGCTGAATTCACACTTTCCAGTAGCCTTTTGCTATCAGCTGCCCGAGTGGGAGACGAAGCAGATGCATTGGTGGGGCCAAGCTGTGGTCATATATGGGAGGGAAAGTGTTGGGAGTGAGGAGAAGCGATTGCAAATTGCTGAGCTAGTCGATGCAATTTAGCATCCTGCTTCTAAATCCTCCTCCATCCAGGCTTAACCCCCAGGGCTGGCTTAGGTGAAGGAGTGGAGCTGGCGTGGCCGTGGCAAGGTGGTTCCCCAGTGGGGCTGGCGTGGTGGGGCTCTCCCCATGCCGATGAGGAGTGAGGAGCAGGGGTGCACACCCAAAGGGTTCTGGCAGGAGAGGAGGAGGCTAACCCATCTGGCTGTGGTGTTTAGGATGGGGCCTCATCGCTGTGGGTTGAATGTTGGTGGTCTGTGAGCTGCTAGAGTCAGGGCTTGGGGTCCTTGTGCATGCAGTGTCTCTTGGGGTCTCTTCTCCATGAAGGTGGGTGCTTGCTCCTTCCCTTGCAGCCCTTTCCAGAGTGGTGTGAGGGAGATGCATCAGCAATTTATTGCCGTGTCACACCCGTGGTTTTGAGCTCACCTCCCATCTCTGGGCCATGGGCTTGGGACAGTTGATTTATCCAACAGCCAGGACTTGTGAACTGCCTAGTCTTCACTGCTTGCACCTGTGGCTAGACCTATTGCACCCCACGGTAAATCAAGCCCTGCTGTGGTTGTCTGCTAGGACAGGCAGCCCTTCCCTCTCCTCTGGATCTGCTTGCACTTCCTTGCTTATATTTAATCCTCCCATTGTATCCCTACAAAATCGCACCGGAGGTTAAAGGAAGAGTGCTGCAAGCCACTGACAGAGATTATTTCATCCCCTCTCATCCCCCTCTGGTGCCCCTTTGCCTTTCTGGGGTGCAGTGGTTCCCTGGGGAGCATTTATGGCCAATAACTCCGACCAAGGCAAAAACGCAGCCCCCACACCACACTGGGAGGGAATTTAGAAAAGCTTTTCAACCATTTTCTCCTTCCTGCAGCTGTCTTAGATTTGAAGTGCTGATAGTAAAGGGCCACCGGTTGCACTCCTTGCCTGCTCCAGGGTCAGGTCTGGCTCCGCAGGGTGCTCTGGGCTCCGGCTGCGCCAGGGAAGCCACTCAGATGCTGATTGTGTTTGTCAGGGCAGCTGGATTAAGAGCACTGTGGCTAAGCCTCCTCGCCGAGCCTCCTCTCCGGCAGAGCCTGGGCCAGGGCTTTCTCAGAAACCCACCAGAAAAGAGCATTTTCTGCGGCTCTTTCTCCTGTGGTCCTGGATGTGGGGCTGTGGCTGAGCACCCGTCTGTGCGATGGGAGCCCGTCAGTGCCAAGCAGAGTTCCTGGGGGCCTGATTTCTGTGTGTGAGGCTTGGGCTGACATTTCCAGCTGGTGCTTTTTAAATAACCACTGCGGTTTTAAAAGGTACCTGAGCAGCTTCTAAAAATCAGGTTAAAAGGAAGTTTGACTCTGGCTGTCACCTTGCCAGCTCTTGTGATTGTTTTTGCTCTATTTTATCGTTGTTTCCCATTTTGTTTAGAAAAGCTGTTGGTCTTGAGAACTTGTTTTGTCCTCTTGGACCTAAACCTGCTTCCTTCTCTGGCATGGAGCTGTCAGCTCTCCCACTGCTGCCAGGGATGTGCAGGGGTTTGTTTGCATGGGAAAAACCCTGTGCAGGAGCATCCCCACCCCACAGCATCGCCCTGAACCCCTCAGCATCCTCCCCATGGAGGGTTTGCTCCCACAATGAACCGGCAGAGCAGGATTCCTGCCTGCTTTCTGCCTCGGCAGTGGGTTCATGGGGCGGGACTCTGCCTGCCTGGGTTGCGGCTCACACCTGGCTGCTCCGGGGGTCCGGCACTGACTCCCTGCCCGGACAGGCCTTGCCCTTGTGATTTGACGTGGCAGCCTCCGTCTCTGGGGAGAGTCAGCTGGCATCTGCCTGGAGATGCTGTCTCCAAAGCCAGGTCATTAAGCACTGTAATTAAAAGCTCTTAGAAGAAGAGGATGGACTAATGAAGCCTGCTTGGAAATGGCAAGTGATGTAGGTGCAGGGCCCTATTCCCATCTGCTCTGTGAGGATAGACACACAGTCCTGCGCATCAGCCACCGGCTCTGGTGCTCGGTATCAAACCCACTGGCTGTCACTTGCCCGCCCATCACCATGGGAGTGCAGCTGCCAGAGCCTACCGCTCCAGAGAGAAACAGAGTGTGAGTGGGATGGCATGGCCAGGAGGCTTGGTAACGTGCTCCTAGCTCTCTGCATCCCTAGGGATGCTACCTGGGCAGGGGAGCATCCCTCTCCATGGGCACATCCCTAAAATAAACACCCCCGTGTGCTTCTCCTTTCAGACCTGTTCTGAAATCCCAGTGGGGGTGTTCTCCTGGGGATGCTGAAGGTCCAGCCCCGCTGGAAGGGAGGAAAGAGTGAGCTGGGGCAGGGCACACCTCAGAGGGCTGAGGGGCGAAGGTGCATCTTCTCCTGGTGCTGCCTGGAGATCATCCATGTGCACAAAGATACCTTACAAATCAATAAACCCAGGTGCGCCACCGTGCCCAGCACAGCTGGCAGTGGGGATTGCTGGTGGGTGATGGAGACAGTGATGGAGGCTGCCAGCAGTGTGCAGCAGCACTGTGCCCACAGGGCTAGAAGCAGGGCCTGGAGTGGGGCTCGCTGCTGGGAAGGGCAGGGATGACAGGATTACCCTGCCAAGCCCCAGCTGGTAATCCACAGTACGGTTCAGCTGACCACGTTTAATCCAGTTACGTGCCCGGCTGGTGCCTGTGGGGCAGGTGCTTGGATGCAGTGCCGGCGGGGTGCAGGGAGCTGTGGGGAGGAGCAGGGACTCCTGCCCTTGTCCCCAGTGCTGATGGGGAGTCTGGGGACAGTGCTGTGAGCCACAATGCCAACAGTTTTATTTTTTCCTTTAATACACTGGCTACATCAGTGTCCCCCCCAGGTGGCTTCACGTCCTGGCAAGCGGTGCCCATCCTGTTGTTATTTCTTAATTTTCTTTTTTTAAATAGGCCTTTCACAGGGAAGGGAAAAATATTCCCAAGGTCTGTTTGGCTCCACGTGGGTGCTCCCGTGTGCCTGCCTTGGTGACCTTGGCTGGCAGCTCCCAGCTTGGCCTCATGCTGGCCAGCTCTCTGTGTCCCTCCATGCCAGCCGGGCTGGGTGATGGGGGGCTTGAACCCCTTGCACCCTTGTTCTCCCCACTGCAGCCTGGCTTCCACTGGGCAAACAGGAGGAGCAGGGCTACTTCTCTGGCTGCGATGGGGACTCAGGGGGCTGGGGGCTGCCCCTCACAGCACCCCGATGTGCTGCTATGCCCTGGGCACACACTGTAGCCGGGGTCCCCACCCCATCACTGGCACCGTTGGGAGCTCATGGCACTCTCACGGCAAGCCATGGCATGCTGATGAGCTCACTGCGGCATCTGCCAGGGCCGCCGTGCTGGCGTAGATAAAAGTGTCGGTGTTGATGATGATGCCATCACTCCCTTCTCATCCTGCCTCTCTCTTGCAGGGCACTGTGTGGAGCTGGGGGACCGGAGCACCCCGGGGAGCTGCCATGCCCATGCGCCCACCACAGGCCGCACCGAGGCTGCCTGCCACCCCCTCGCCCCACTGAGGCCATGAGGCTGCCGCTGCCGCCGCTGCCACCACTGCGGGGATTTTGGCTCAGCAAGGGGACTCTGGGTGCGTCTGCCATGGTGACATGAAGTGGACAGCAAGGGACGCCACTGGACTGCTGGAGGGGAGAGAGCCTGCACAGGTGGCCTGCTAGTATTTTAATTTATTAGTGGTATTCAATTTTATTTCACCTATTTTTTTGGTTGGTTCCTTCTTCCCCTCCCCGGGGCTCACGAGGGGAGGGGGCAGGCAGGGAGAGGGGCCCCACCTCGCCCTGCGGATGCCAGGATGACTGTGCTGGCCAAGGCCCGACGGGGTATCCGGCAGCTCTCTCCGCAGGTGGTCTTGCTCCTGCTCTTTGCCTTCTGCCTGCTCAGTGTTTTCATCTCTGCGTATTATTTATATGGGTGGAAAAGGGGCTTGGAGCCCTCTGGGGATGTGGCAGGGCTGGACTGTGATGAGCCGAAGGTTGCCCCTTCCCGCTTGCTGCCGCTGAAGACTCTTAAGGTGGTTGACTCCTCCCGCACAGACCCCTTGGTGCTGGTCTTTGTGGAGAGCCTCTACTCTCAGCTAGGCCAGGAGATCGTGGCCATTTTGGAGTCAAGCCGCTTCAAATACAGGACAGAGATCGCCCCAGGGAAGGGGGACATGCCCACACTGACCGACAAGGACCGGGGACGCTTTGCACTCATCATCTATGAGAACATCCTCAAGTACGTCAACCTGGATGCCTGGAACCGGGAGCTGCTGGACAAGTACTGTGTGGAGTACGGCGTGGGCATCATTGGCTTCTTCAAGGTAAGGGGGTGCACAGAGCAAGCTGAGACCTCACAGCATGGCTGGGCTTGAGTGGGGGGCTCGAGTCTCACTGCCCTGCAGGGACTCTGCCCTACCCTTGCTCTCTGCAAGCAGCCTGAGCTGGTGTGGAACGAGCCCGCAGCCTGGCATAGGGCACGGGCTTCTAGCAGAGGGCATAATCTTAGCCCCCTTCCTGTGGAAGGGCTGTGCCATCCCTGGGTGTTTTGGGGTTAAAAACACACCTTGGGGATCAGTCCAGTTGCTTTTAGTATCCAGTTTCCCAGCAGTGACCCTCGCTGGGATTCACCAAAAGCATGAGCAGTATTTTGCTCAACAGCTCCCTGCCCTTCTCCTGCTTGGGGCTCACAGCCCCAGGGTGCTTTGCATGTTGGATATGTGCAGGACTGAACATGCGAGGGGGACAAGGGCACCCCATGCTCAGGAGAGGGAGGAGGGGGACCTGGCACCCAGATCTCTGGGGATGGTGAGCCACGGTTCCCCCAGTGAGCCCCTGCCTGCACAGCCAGTCTGGGCACTCGTCCCCAGCATCCCATCTCCTCTAGTCTCCGTCTCCCCCATGCAGGCCAATGAGAACAGCCTGCTGAGCGCTCAGCTGAAGGGATTCCCCCTCTTCCTCCACTCCAACCTGGCGCTGAAGGACTGCAGCATCAACCCCAAATCACCCCTCCTGTACATCACACGCCCCAGCGAGGTGGAGAAGGGCGTGCTCCCCGGCGAAGACTGGACCGTCTTCCAGTCCAACCACTCCACCTACGAGCCAGTCCTCCTGGCCAAGACCAAGTCAGCCGAGTCCATCCCGCACATGAGCGTGGACGCAGCACTGCACACCACCGTCATGCAGGACCTGGGCCTCCACGATGGCATCCAGAGGGTGCTTTTTGGCAACAACCTCAACTTCTGGCTGCACAAGCTTGTCTTTGTGGACTCCGTCTCCTTCCTGACGGGCAAAAGGCTCTCGCTGCCCCTCGACCGCTACATCCTGGTGGACATCGATGACATCTTTGTGGGCAAGGAGGGCACGCGCATGAAGGTGGAAGATGTCAAGGTGCAGTTGCGATGTCCTGGCTGTGTGGGCAGGGGATGTGTGGGGCTGGGCAGTTGTGCCTGCTCTGGGATGCTCCAGGGATGAGCTTTTCTGCCTCCAGAGCAAACCCCGGGAGCCTCTCAGCATAGCTCTCAGAGACACAGGTCCTCATTCTAGTGACAACCGTCCCCGCGGCCATGTGCTGAGGACATCTTGCTTTCTCTCCCCTTCTCCCAGGCGCTGTTTGACACGCAGAATGAGTTGCGCACCCACATCCCGAACTTCACCTTCAACCTGGGATACTCAGGGAAATTCTTCCACACAGGTGAGGAGGGCAAGGGCATCCCTTTGCATGTTGGTGCCATACAGCTAGTGCTGGGGCACAAATGGGTGCTCAAAGAGGCCAAAGTTGGGGTTGCAAGGGGATCCTCAGCCATCGCACCCTGCTGCCCCCCATCACTGAGAGGGGCTCCCCCTCCCTCTACCTCAGCCGCTTGTGTGTGGCTCTGTGTGCCTGGAGGTGACAGCGAGCGTCGTGCCTGCAGGTACCGATGCTGAGGATGAAGGCGATGACCTGCTGCTGTCCTATGTGAAGGAATTCTGGTGGTTCCCCCACATGTGGAGCCACATGCAGCCTCACCTCTTCCACAACCAGTCGGTTCTTGCCGAGCAGATGACCTTAAACAAGAAATTCGCTGTCGTGAGTAAGATGCTGCTGGTGGGGGTGCTTGTGGTGGGGGGAGGATGGGAGAAGAGGGGTGAAGAGGCTTCCTGGGTGATGGTCTCTGCTTGCCAGAACAAAGGGACCTGGTGACATTTAAGTCACATCCCCCAAGTTGCAGCTGGGCAGGTAAATCCATTTATATGCCAGTATCTGGAGCAAAAGGATTTATCTGCACCAGCCAACGTGTTGCTGCTGCCCCAGTGCCTGCGGGAGGGTAGACACCGTCTGTGCATTGCAGCCATGCCTACCTGGCCCAGGGGATTGTGGGATCCTGGAATGGTGGCCGTGTGCCCAGAGGCTCTGGCTGATGGAAACTCCCTCTGCAGGCCGAGCTGTCAGGGTTATGTTTGGTTTATAAAGGCAGGCTCTGACCTTCAGCTTGGTAAGAGGTTGTCCATCCTCTCAGCCCATTGTTTATGTGGCCTTGCTAAAGCCAGCATTGAGACCAGATCATGCAGTGATCAACTGGTTTGCTCACCACTGTCGTGAATCCAAACAAGCTGGACCCAGTAAAAATAATTGGGTCCTGTGGCCTAAGAGAGGGATCTTCAGGCTAACTTGAATTCATTGTCTTGATAATTAGAGGTGCTTAATTAGAGAGAGACCAGACCATCCCTGCTTGGGATGGGCAGTTCTCCAGCTCACAATTTCCAGGCTGTTTTGTATCTACTGATATAAACCAATTTACAGTCCTGTATAGATGTATCTCCTCATTCTCCACAGAAAAGCTTTGCTGCTGTTGTTTTGTTCGTGACAGCAGAAGTGGCAGGGATGAGGATGGTCCATGTGAAGCAGAGGAGCGAGTGTCTACCCAGCACATCTGCTCCTGGGCTCCCTCTCATGCAGACAGCCCTGGTTAGGAGAGGATGTGTGGGCACAGCCCTGTCCTGGTTGCTCTCCAGAGGCATGGATAGACAATTCGTAGTTGGGAATGAGCAGACCCTTGGGGAGAGATTGGGTTGAACTGGAACATTGTTTTTTTGGGTCTCCACGGTCACCCACTCCCTGCTTTTTTTGCAGGAGCATGGCATCCCCACTGACATGGGGTATGCCGTGGCTCCCCACCACTCGGGTGTATACCCCGTCCATGTGCAGTTGTATGAAGCTTGGAAGCAGGTTTGGTCAATCAAAGTGACAAGCACAGAGGAGTACCCCCACCTGAAACCTGCTCGCTATCGCCGTGGCTTCATCCACAATGGCATCATGGTAGGTGGCCAGGCTTTGTCCCTGGTGCTTCTTTCCTCTTGCCTCCCCCACCAAACCCCAGAACTTCGGCAGCTCAGATGCTTCGATTTGAGGGGACTGCCCTCCGCTTACTCTGCACAAGGCAGGCTTGTGTGAAGACAGTTTTTGGTTTCTCCATCTGTCTTTTCCTTGTGGGCAGCAGGATTCAAGTCGAGAGTAGTGAGATGAGAGGCAGTGGAGCCAATCCTGACCCCTGAGGGGCTGAGCACCCCCTTTTCGTTTGGGAAGAGAAGGGAACTAGGCTCTGGATGCTCCATCCATGTCTTTCTCCTGCCCTAGGTACTGCCCCGGCAAACCTGTGGCCTCTTCACGCACACCATCTTCTACAATGAATACCCTGGTGGCTCCAGTGAGCTGGACAAAATTATCAATGGGGGTGAACTGTTCCTGACCGTGCTCCTCAACCCTGTGAGTACTGCTGTCTGGCTGCCCAGGGACAGACAGGTTTCTCCTGCAGAACTGTCCCCCAGCACTGCTATGGGAGATGTCCCCGATGTCCTCGGCCAGGGTGGGAGCCATTTGTGTGGGACAACTGCTGAGTGAGGCTCCGCTAACCCCTGCTTTGTCCTCTCACCTTCAGATCAGCATCTTCATGACCCATCTGTCCAATTATGGCAATGACCGCCTGGGCTTGTACACCTTCAAGCACCTGGTCCGCTTCCTCAACTCTTGGACCAACTTGAAGCTGCAGACATTGCCACCTGTGCAGCTGGCACAGAAATACTTCCAGATCTTCTCCGAGGAGAAGGACCCACTGTGGCAGGTATGCCCTGTGCCCGGAATGGAGGGAGCAGCTGCACTTACTGTACGGGGAGAGGGACATGGGATGTAGCTGGCCCTGCTCTGAGCAGGAGGTTGGACTGAATGACCTCCTTAGGTCCCTTCCAATCTGGATTTCCCTCTGATCCCCTGGGTAAGCGGCAGTTTTTCACTTCTCTGTGGGCAGTGCCAGGAAAGAGTTTGTGCTGTAGACCTGGAGATAAGCCTCGTCTTTGCCCTGCCCACTGAACAGCACGGCCTCCCCACACATCTGCTTGGGCTGGAGGGGGCTGAGCAGTGGTGCGCAGTCTCATCCAGGCTGCCCTGTCTCTGATCTTTCCCTGCCCTGCATTTCAGGATCCCTGTGAAGACAAACGGCACAAAGACATTTGGTCCAAAGAAAAGACCTGTGACCGATTCCCAAAGCTTCTCATTATCGGGCCTCAAAAAACAGGTGCTTCCCTTCACCCTCGGTGCGGTGAACATGCCAAGAGACTTGGCAGGTTCCCCCCGTATCCTTAAAGAGCATCTCTCAGCCCTCCTGCCCTGAAGCAGAGCTCAGAGGGAGGTTTGGCCCAAGTCAGCTCTCGCTTTCTGTCTGTCTAAAGGAACGACTGCTCTTTATCTCTTCTTGGGGATGCATCCGGACCTGAGCAGCAACTACCCCAGCTCAGAGACCTTTGAGGAGATACAGTTCTTCAATGGCCACAACTATCACAAGGGCATCGACTGGTAGGTCTCCACACTGCAGGGGCTGAGCTGGGAGTGCTGGTTCCTTTGGGAACAGGAACAGTGGTGCCATGGGGTTTCCCACTGGCCTCACAGCCACTGGGCTCTTGGCAGAGGGTACTGGGGTGCTGCAAGGTGGGAGGAATCCTGCACAGGCTCTGCCCTGTGCCTTCAGGCCATCACACCACCATGGTTTATCCCTGAGATGTTGTCTGCAAGGCAGAGGCTACTTGCCAGGACACAGAAGTGCCCTTGGCAGAAGCTGTGTGTGTGTGCATTTGCTACCCCCTGGTTTTGGAGTCTGCCCGTGGAATCTGGTGAGGCCCAGCCCTCCAGTATGGCTGGAGAGGATTGTGGAGCCCCAGGCTGTTCATCAGACCTGGTGGGGGCTCTGCAGGGTTAGTGGTTGGTACAGAGTGGCAGAGATGTCACCTTTGAGCAGGGGTGCTGGGTGCTGGGGACAGCTTGTGGTGGCCGTTCACCTGCCTCACAGTGTGCTTCCCCCAGGTACATGGAGTTCTTCCCCATCCCCTCCAACACCACCTCCGACTTCTACTTTGAGAAAAGTGCCAACTACTTTGACTCGGAAGTGGCTCCCCGGCGAGCTGCGGCCCTGCTTTCCAAGGCCAAAGTCATCACCATCCTTATCAACCCTGCAGATCGAGCCTACTCCTGGTATCAGGTGAGCTGCTGACTTCTGCCTCTTCCCCAGCTTGGGCAGCCCCGTGGGGCAGTGGGCAAGAGACTTCCCTCCATCAGCTTGGCTTGGGAGGTGGGGTGGCTGCGGATGCCACGCTTTTTGGCTGAACAAGACACACAAAGATGTGTCATGGTGGCCTGGGAGTCACAGTGCCTCATGGCCAGCCCATAATTTGGGTTACCCCAGGAACAAACCTGCCTCACTCTTGTCTGACAGCACCAGCGAGCTCACGATGATCCTGTCGCCCTGAAATACACCTTCCATGAGGTTATCACAGCTGGACCCGATGCTCCTCCAAAGCTCCGGACCCTGCAGAACCGCTGCCTTGTGCCAGGCTGGTACGCTACCCACATCGAGCGCTGGCTGAACAGCTACCACGCCAATCAGGTAGGGATGGGAGCACCCCACTGGTACAGTGGCAGCACCCTGGGGAGCCCCCTCTCCTGAGCAGGGATACGGGGGAAAGAGAGGTTGGGCCCAAAGCCAGTGGCGAGGATGCTTCTGCGGGAGCTGCTTTTCTTATGCCCTAAAAGCCATGGCGAGGACAGTAAAGTACTTGAAGAAGGGTCAGAGGAGAGAGATTGGGCAAGAAGGCAACCCTGGTAGTGTGAGGCTGATGATGGCCAATGCACAAAGCTGTTGTGCCAGTCCTCTAGCAAAGCAGGGCTGTAAGGGAGCTGCAGGCTGGAGGGCTGTGGGTGGCTCTGCAAGGGCACCCACCACTTATCTGCTGTTCTTGGCCACAGCCCCCTGGGGGCTGCCCTGTCTGGGGTCACCGTGGCATCAAAGCAGGACAAAAATAGCAAACCTGCCTGTGGTTCGAGCTGCCTCCAGGGGAAATGGGGGCTGGATGACAGCCCTGCTGGAACCCATACACAGCACTGCTGGCAGTGTACAGGCTCAGTCCCTGAATGATTTTTCCACTGCCATTTAACCTTACAAAGTCTATGAGTTTGCTGCTGCTAGTGCAATTGCTGTGTGCAATCCTGGCTGGCCACAGGTTGGGTGGCCCTGACCCGAATCTCTGCTGTCTTGGATGGATCTTGGCCCTGGTTTTTATTTGCATTTCACTTTCTAACACCCAGTGTAAGTGAGCACTGGGACGTGTTAGCATTCAAAAGGGGACCCTGCCCAGGCTGGTGACAGATTTGGCTCCGAGATGGCAAAAAGCACAGCAAAGGCGTCGTTGTGCCCCAGGAGAGCAGGGCTGGAAGCCAACGGCACCTCACCACCCTGCCTTGCTCCTTGCAGATCCTGGTCTTGGATGGCAAGCTGCTCCGAACAGAACCCACCAAAGTGATGGAGACAGTCCAGAAATTCCTCGGTGTGACCAACTTCATCGATTATCACAAGACTCTGGCGTGAGTCCTTCCCTAAGCTTCTCCTTCCTCCAACTTGCCATTGCTCCCGGTGCAGCGGGTTTCCCCTGGGGACACCAAGCCCTGTCCTGGGGCAGCCCGCAGTCCTGGGGCTCACCGCAGATCTGGTTTTAATGAGACTTTTTTTCCCCTGAGGCTGCAACAGCAGCTCCTCCTTGCTGTGACCTACACAGGTGTAGCTGCAATCAGAAATAACATTCGACAAGCAGCCAGCTTTGCTGTGCTTATCCAGACACGGTGATGGTGTCACTCTGGGCAGCACAGGAGTGTTCTGGGCTCCTGGAGCAGAGATCAGGGGTGCTTGTGCTGGTGTTGAGCCCCAGCATCTGGGGAAGAGCACCTGGCTCTTCCTGCACACACTGCGGAGCACAGCTCATGCTGCTGGCCATGTGGCACCTTGCTCTGAGCCTTCCAGAGAAGCAGGAGCCTCCAGAGCTTCTAGAAAACTAATAATTTACCTCTGTGCAAGGCTTGCTTACATATGTGTCTGCTTAGAGTCTGCACCAAGGTGCAGTGGGGCTCTTGAGGGCATTCAGGGCTGAAGGTGCTGCAGAAGATGAAAATTAAACCCACGTAGATCTCCCTCAGCAGAGCAACGGCTGAGGAATGAACCTTGGCAGGCTGCTTAGCGTGTGGCTGTATGGGGAACCTGTTGTACCAGGGGGTAGATGATGAGATGTTAGCTGGGCCATGGATTAAAATGAGGTGGAGAAGTGCCCCTGTGCAGGGCCGGGCAGCAGTGGGGCTTGTTGGGCAGTGTCAGGGGGCGAGAGGGGTGAGGCAGTGCTTTCGCTTTGCAGATTTGATCCAAAGAAAGGATTCTGGTGTCAGCTTCTGGACGGAGGGAAAACAAAATGCTTGGGAAAGAGCAAAGGGAGGAAGTACCCTGAGATGGACTCGGATGTGAGTATGCAGAAAGCCCCCTGGGATGGTCCTGAGCTGGTCCAGGGTGGCACACTGGGGTGGTGGGCTCAGAGCTGGTCCCTCTGACCCTTCTCTCTGTTCTCCCATTGCAGTCACGCACCTTCCTGCGAGACTATTACAGGGACCATAACATAGAGCTCTCCAAGCTCCTGTACAAAATGGGGCAGACGCTGCCCACCTGGCTGCGTGAGGAGCTGCAGAGCACAAGGTAGCTGCTGCCCGCCGCCTGCCCAGCCATGTCTGAGAGGGGCCCAGCCCTGCACCCAGCAGGACCTTCCTCAGCAATACTCGGCCATGGTCTCTGAGGGGACCCCCGGGAGCAGATGCCTGCGCTGGAGGCTGCCCAAGCAGCAGCCTGACTCTGCCTTCCCTGCGCTGCCATCTCCCACCTACCCCACACCCGTTTCTCTTTCATTTTATTTTTCCTTTTGAATTCCTGGGCCTGTTGGTGAGGCCCTTTCTGCCCTGCTCTGACATTGGGAAGTGGCACGAATTCGCCCTTTCTCTGCCCAAAATGGACTTCGACACCCGACGGTCTGAGGGCAGTGTCAGAGCCATCCCTCACCTCCTGATCCAAGGGTGGAGGAGCCACTCTGGGCATACTGGAGGTGACTTTGCTGAGCTGGAGCAGAGGAATGGAGCTGATGAAGACCCAAAGCACGGAGGGACCAAAGCCGCTCCTGCCATTGACTCCACGGCAGGAAACAGGAGAGTTTGCTGAATTCCCCCAACACCTATTTGGAAAAGCACGATCAAGGCAGATTTTTCTTTCAAAGACATGGGCACAATTTCTTTTGTCATCTCCATTTTCAAGCTCCTCAACCTCTTTCTCCCCTCCATGGGCAGTGTGGTGGGACTGTGGCCTAGCAGGAGCGGGGGCCGGTGTGCTGTTCCCGATGTGCTGGCCCCAGCACACTCTTGTCCCCCCAGGCACATCCTGCAGTCTTGTACACACGTGGTGTTTCCTGTGGTAAAGCCCAGCGGTGCCTGGCATCCCCCAGCGTGGAGGAGAGCTGGCCCTCAGGAACAGGGCGGATGTTGGGATAACGGCAAGTGGAAGGATTCTGAGAACTTAAAACCTCTTGAATATTAAAAGCGAAAGTATTTTAATAATGTTGGGGGGGGGGGGGGAAGGGGGTTGTTTTTCTTCAGTGCTGGAATTTGTACCTAAACACCGAGGGTTTTACATGGTCTCTTTGGTTGTTACACGTGATGTGGACAAAGGTCCGGGGAAGCTGAGGACAGTTTCCCAGCTGGAGGTGTGGCTGCAGCCCCGGCTCCTCCTCTCCTGTCACATCCCCAGGCAAAGGAGATTGAGCCATCACAGTTTCACCAGGATTAAGGTCCAAATTTCTCCTCAGATGGAGCTGCTCCACAGGGCATGGGATGGGAGTAGTTGCTGCCAGGGGTTGCTGCCAGAGGTGGACATGGTACCTGAGGTGCTGCCCTTGCCTCCAGAGTGGGGCTGGGGCAGTGGGGGGCAGACGCCGGGTTTCACCCTGGGTGAGGGAGGGAGGGAAACCCCCTGGTTTCCACCTGGTTATTTTTGCAAGAGCCTCTTAGCCCTTGAGGGGTTTGGGGAGGGCTGCAGCTCCTCTCAGCCCATCCACGGGGTTTTTTAGGAGGCTCTTGGGCGCTGCTGTAAGGTCCTGTTGAACCTACTACTAATAAATTGAGGGGCTCTGGTTTTATTTGCTGGTTGTTGCCCTTTCTCTCCTCGCTGGCACAATCCCGTCCTCCCCCGGGGGATCCCATCTGCCTTTGGGGGCTTTTTGGGCCCATTTTGGGGGGAATTTGGGGAGGAAGAGGGAGGTGTGGGAGCAGCCCTCCATGCACGAGGTGGCAGTAGCCGTCTAGTCCTGGATCCGGACATGCTGCACAGCAGCCTCATATTCCCAGGATGGGGCCCAGAGCCGGCTGGGACCGCATCCAGCACTGACTGTGTTAGCACTCGGGATTTCGGGGGGCCAGGAGCTTCCCTGCTTGCCTTCTCCTCCCTGCCCAATGGGCCAGTTGCTGCCTGCCAGAGCCTGCCCGCCCATCCACAGCTTCCCCGGCCTTTGTGAAGCCCTGGAGGCAACGAAAACGGAGCCTAATGAATCCCAGCCGGGTTTGTTTGGGCCTGTCACAGTGACAAATGATGTGCGGGGCTGCAGGAGCTGTCATGGAGGAGAGGGGGCTGCAAGGCGAGAGCCAGGGCCTGCCTGCACCCCTGGAGCTGCCTGTCCCCCTGAAGCTGCCTGCCTGGACATGGAGGTTTTTGACTTTTGGCCCCGCTAGAGCAAAGCTAGGCCCTACATCCAGCGCACACGTTCCCCTTCTGGTGTCCCCCAGCTTGGCAGAGAGTGGTGAGGCTGTGCCTGGGGCTGGACTTCATCATCCCCATCCAGTCCTGGGTGACAGAGCACCTCTCTTGGGTTGGCCCTGGGCAGCCACAGGTGGGACCAGCTGCTGCCCAACTTGGCCCTGGGTTAATTGCTTGTTAATTAATAGTGCCAGGAGCACAGCTCAGCCGTACCTGGTGGCCCCGAGGTGCTCAGGAGGACGAGCAGAGCTCTGCCCTCCCACGGCTGCAGGACAACAGGGGAGAGGAAGGTTTCCTCCCCCTCACCCATGACCCCCCTTGGCACTGATGATATTTTCTAGCTTCTGTGTCTACCGAAAATGTGCAAACTCAGTGAAATCCATGCCAGGCTGGGCGAGGGCCAGGGGCTGGGTGGCTGTGGCCAACAGGGCCCCCAGGGACCGCGGGAGCACTGGACAGCATCCCTGCTTGGGGCTCAAACCCTCCATGCCCCTGGGCTGTTCCCCCCCCCATGTGACCAGGGGCTGCTCGGGCTGTCCTCACTGTGGCCTCATCCTGCAAACTCTCACTGGAGAACCCAGGGCAGCCCCTGCCTGGCTCTGAGGTCCTGGGGAACTGCCTGGGGTAGGGGGTGGGAGGCAACAGGTTCTTCTGGGGGTCCTGGAGGTCACAGGGCTGAGTCTGAGGCAGGACCATGGGGGCAAGGGTGAGGGCTGGTTTTTGAGCCACTTCAATGTCTGGTCCAGCCCCAGGGGCTGCTCTCTGCACCTTGATTCATCCTGCAGCCATGCCCTGACAGATCCCTTATCCACGTCATGACACATGTCTGTGCCCCAACATGTCCTGCATCCTCCCCGGCTGCTCAGGGATGCACCAGTGAATCCCCACCACGGGAAGGATGTGGAGCCCGACAGTGCCCGCGCTGCTGTTTGCATGGGACTGGTCAATGCTGTCGGCTCCTAGAGCTTCTGGGGTGAAAGCTGCAGGAAGAGGGAAAAGCCAAGAGATTCCCATGTTCCTGCTGTGACCACTTGGGGGATTATAACCTGGAAGGGCAGATGATTACAGCCCCCCACATCCTTGCTTGATTGGAAGTGAGGCATTTCTTACCTGGCCTTGGGAAGGGTGCTTTGAAGAGGAGGTTCCACAGTGTGTCCAGTCCAGGGAGCGAGGTGGCAGTGCCGGCAGTTGGGGTGCACGTACACCCTGGCTGAGTCCTCCTGCCCCAGCTCCGTGTGGGTGCTGGGGACACATGGGATGCAAACCCTTTGGGGGGGCATGAAGGCTTCCATCATCTGGTGAGCAAAGTGGGTGGTGGCAAGGAAAGAAACCTTTTGGGTGATTTCAAAGCCCTCTCCTATGCTGTGTTCCCAAAGCGGGCAGAGATGGGAGTGCTTGGCAGTTTTTGGGTGGGAGGGGTTCCTCCAAGCACTTCATGCTGTGTCCAGCCTTTAGAGCCTGCTGACTTATATCAAGCTATACAATGAGACTTAGTAGAAATCAGAGTTATTTCAATTAAAAAGTATCTATACCATGGGTTTATGTTGGAGAAATCTCACTGTGACCCTCCCCACCAAGCTAATCACCACCTAGTGCTACTCCTCCGAAGGGGTATATGAAAGGGTGATAAGAACTAACCTGTCCAAGACCTCGGCTCTGAAAACCTAGTGAGGGAGTTGGAAAGGCCCATGGAAACTGCTCTCTCATAGGGAGCAGCAAGGGTGGGTTTGCACCCTATAAATAATGGAGATCAGCAAGCACAGAGGAGCCCCTCGCTCCCCGGGAAAGGCATCCCCAGACCAGATGGCTGGAGGTTAAAACCAGATGACGCAAATATTTCACACAGCGGCAGGATTGTGAAAGTGGTGATGGCTTTGCCTTCTCCCACAGCCCTTTCCTCCGGGCTGGGACCTCCTCCCAAGAGATATTGTCATGGACGTGGGGTGTGGGTATGACAAGCTTGGACCAGCATGGAGGTGGAGGTTGCAGAGGTGCTGCTGGTGGAGCTCTGGCTGCTGTCAGGCTCCTGTTTGGATGGTGGGACCCCCATGGAAGGCCAGATTTGGGGCAGCTGAAAGCCTCCTGAGATCCTGTGCGGTGCCACCCAGCAGTGCTGTGAGCTGGGAGGGGGCAGTGGCCATGGCCATCTACATGACCCACACAGCTGCTGGATATGACCTTCATAGAACCATAGAGTGGCTTGGGTTGGAAGGGACCTCAAAGATCATCTGGTTCCAACCACCGTGCTCTCCAGCCCTGACACTGACTGCATCCTTGTCATAGGACCCGTGACTGGAGCAGGGATGATGCCTAGGTGGGGCGGAAAGTGCAAGTCACCAAGTCCTTGAATAAGAGCCGTGCAAAATATTTCTCCTAACGCCTCTCAGGATTTTGAAGTGATATATTTACACTTTGCAATAAAATAATGCTAAATTCTAGTGCCTGAAACATGTCAATGTATTTTTATCATCTATTCATCTACTCCTGGATTACAGAGCTGATAGAAATATTTTTACAGAAGTTGTACATTTTCCTGTGAAGATTTATAGGTCTTGTTTGAAGATACAAATGTAAAGAATGTCTTCTGAACATTAGAAGATATTTATATATGAGATATTTACAATGCCTAGGACTGTAAATATGAACCGCCCATTTAAATGTCACCGCCCAAATCAGAAAACACTGGAGATGTAAAATAGACTTGAAATGCCAAAGGACAGATGACAAAAAGATGTTTCTAGCATCTGGGAAAATTGTTTTATAACCAATTTCCATTAATTCCAGCTTTCTGGTGGCTGTAGCTAACCCAGTTCTGTGAGTGGTGTTTGTTTCAAAGAGGAGATGTGGTGATGGGCAGCTCGGGACTGTAACCCTGCGGGGCTCTGCTGGGACCTGGACCCTTCTAGCTCCGCAAAGCTCCAGGACTGACACCCCCCTTAGGATCCCCCTCATCCCAGCCCCACGTCCTGCACTGTTTATTATTAAAACCAGGTGTTGGAGTAGCTGTAAGCCCAGGGGAAAGCCAGGGCCGCTTCCTGGGGGTCTCAGGATGGGGAAGCAATGGGTTGTCTCCTCAAAGAGGAGCTGTGGGGGGGTGAAGCGGGGGGCAGCTCCAGCTCCTCAAGGAATGGGACTCCCCAGAGACCCCATGCTTGGTGGCTTTCTCACTGGTGGAATCAGCACTGAAGGGGTTTCCCAAGGTCTTCTGGCTCCTCATGCAAGTACTGTTGGCTGGCAAAGCTGTAACCAGGCAGGTTTTGCATGAATGGAAAAAGATAAGGGCTGATAAGTCTGGTTTAATAATGCAGGGGACAGCTGGGAGGCAGGTGGGGGAGGCCAGGTCCAGAGGTTCAGGGCAGACTTAGTATGAGGAAAGGCTGTGTGGTGATGCTGAGCCCTGGAGAAAAGCAAAGGCAGACGTTAAATGGGGCTCCAGGCACTAAGGGTGTGCAAAGGATGACAAGATGCATGTGGCCCTAGCTGTCCCGGCAGCTTCTCACTCAGCAAACCCAGCTTCTAGTCACGTAAGTGCAGATACAACTTCTTTAGGCTCAGAGAATGACAAAAATCATGCCAATACCAGCACATTCCCACTGTTGAGGGACTGGCACTACCGTGCAGGTGTAAATCAACCCACATAATATATAGATTTCAAACACTTTAATACTTTTTCTCATATTTTGAAGCCTTGTGGCAACTGGGCACTGTTTGTTTGCTGGTGCAAAGCTTGCTTCCAGGATGCTGCTCGACTCTCCCCTGCTTGCTGGCCCCAGACGAGTCTTCTCCAAAGTCCTTTGTGCTGCCCAGAGCTGCTGGACATCCCCAGGCGAGTCCCTGTCCTTGTCCCTCCCTGGGACAACATCTGCAGCTCCCTTGCAGAGTACTTGAGGGGCAAGAGAGGAGAAACTCAGGAGCCAGAGCTGCTGGAGAGGCTTTCCAGCTCTAGGTAGAGAGGAGAGAAATGTTAAAGGTTTTCCCACTGTCGCACATCTGAGTTGAGTTTCACCATGGAGGCCGCCACTGAGGCTTGGAGAGCTGTGCCGTGGGTCCCAGCACCAGGGCCTGTGGGAAAGGGTGCTGGGGATATCTTCCCACCTTGCGTGGGGGGACTCAGTGTGGTGGAGAGTTCCTTTCAGCCCCCATCTTCCCAGCCCTTCCTCTGCAGCCAGACACAAGCAGCCCAGACCTGCCAACCGCTCAGTGGCCTGCCCCAGGACTCTCCAGCTCCTTGTCCTTCCCTACTACCTCCATCCACCCACCTTCACCTGGGTTTGCAGGGATGCTTTCTCCCCCTGGTCTGTTCCATGTTGGGCATTGCTTCCATCCTCCCCTCCCCTGTGGGACATGGATGCTGAAAGGGCACACAGGTCTTGCAGCAGATGTCCTCAGGGGAGTCCCAGCTGTGCACCCTCATGCTGGTGAGCAGGTCATCCTCAGGGACCACACTGATGCTGGCAAGGGTGGGCTAGGAAGGACCCCCATAGCACAAAGGTGAGTGCAGTCCATGGGTGCATGGAGGCCTCCATGGAGAGGTTCCAGCAGGGAGGGGATGAGGAACGGTGTGGTAAGCTGGATCCCCACTCTGGACGGCCGCTGGGGTCTCTTCCCTGGGCCACACACATCCACATGGATATTTATACAGGATGGGAACACAGCATACTGCCTGCGCAGCCGTGTGCCTCCTTATGCACACCCCCCAAAAAAACCATACAGACCCAACACGAATCAAATGCCTCAGAATGAGCCAGAATAAATATTTTCCGGTAAATTACTAAGGCTAATAATTATAAAAATCTGTACTTATGACCCAGAGCCAGGAAAAGATTTCCAAGCAGCTGGTGACCACATGGGTGACGTTCCACCCCCCTGCTCCCTGGCTGGGCTGATGGACCCCCCCTGCTCACAGGGATCAGTCTGGGTGTAGGAAGCAGGGGGGTCTGGGGGTGGATGTCCTCCGCCGGTTCTGGTGCTGGGGTTGCTGAGAGGTCTGTGATGCCCCATGGAAGGGCTGGAGACAGGATTTCCCGCAACAGCAACTGCTGCTGGGGTTTGGGGAGGGGATGGTGGGGTGGAGCTCAGCTTCCCACCCACACAGCCCAGCTTCAGGAGCACTTGGGGTTATCTTAATACTGAGGGACTGGGGAAGACATCCTTGCAATAGGGGAGAGGCTGGGGGTGGGTGAAGGAGATGGGGAGAGGAGGAACAGCCTTGACTGGCTGTGGGGTGGGCTCGTTTTATCCATTTGACCACTTTGGGGTGATTTTTGGGGTGCAGCAACCCCACTTTGGCCAGCAGGAGTCAGCTCTGCCCTCACCCCCATCTCTGCTCATCCTCAGAGCTGCTGGGATGGTGTGGTCCCAGGGGGGGATGTCTCAGGTCTGGCCATGTGCTCAGGGCTGGATGAGGCAGATGCTGGATGAGCATCCCCATCCTCACCTTGATGGGGACAACAGCCCAGGGAGGAGACCCGGCAGAGGGTGTGAAATGCTCTCGCCATTGCTTTTCCTGCTTTCTCCTCCTCCAAGCATTAGCTGGGACAAGTACAGTGAGAGCATGTGCTCTCATGCCCCTGTTATCTGGTGTGACTGTCCCCACCACAACTCTCTGTGGCCCCTCTCCATCACCCTCCCCACTGCCTTGGTCCCATCTCCCTCCAGAGCAGTTGGGAAGAGGGGAGATTTGAGCAGCCTGACCCCACTCAGTGCTCCCCCCTTCCCCCAGCCTTTTTCCCTTCCTCCCAGCCCTGACTCAGAGAAAAAAAAATGAGCTGGATTCAGGTCAGCACCCGGCTCTCCCTCAGTCGGCTCCTCCGGCCGATGACTCAGTCGACGGTGGCGGCATCCGCAGCTCTGGCCCCACTTGGCCCTACTCCCGCCCAGCTTCAGCAACAATGGTGTTGGCCTTGAGCGAGCTTCAACAGGGCAGCAGGCTACCACCACACCCGGCGGGGCTGGATTTCGGCAGAGAGCGGGGTCAGAACAGGGAGGAAGTGAAGGGAGGGAGTGAAGGGGAGAACCCATCGCTTGTCCCCATCTGGGGGGCTTGGAAGTGTTTGGTGATCACCTCCAGGCACCCAGGGCTGAAGGAGTGATTGCTGGAAGAGGGTGGATGTTCCCGGCCCCAGGTCTCTGCAGGCGGGTGTGAGCATCCCACCCACATCCCCTCGGTGCTGAGTAGCCTCGGGGAGAGCACTCAACCCACCTCTGCCCGGGGCTCCGAGAGGGGCTGGGGATGCCTCATCCCACCTGAGACCTTTGACCTGCTCCCAGGGGGATATGGCTCCCAGCACCTTGGGACAGTTCCCCCCATCCCCTGGGTCACCCCCCGGGTGAGCTGAGCTGGGCTCAGCCCTTCCTCCGTGTCACCGAGAGACGTGAACGGGCAGCGGCAGCCCTTGGCTGAGAGTGGACCTTGGCTTCCAGCGATCAACAGGAAACGGGAGATGGATTTCTCGGCAAACTGGGCTTTCCATAAACAGCCTGAGGGGCCGACCCGTGACGGCGGGAGCAGCGCAGAGCCAGGGCTGGGCTTTACAGCTGTTTATCACATTTTTCTGCTCTCGTTTCCTCCCCAGCTCGGCAGCTCGGGGTTCCTTTTCTCCAGTGTTGAAACCCAGGCTGAGCTGAGCCCTGTTGGATGGGCTGCTGCCACTCCAACCTGATGCATCCAGGATGCTCCCGCTGGAGCAGGTTTGTAGCGGGCAGCATCCCATGGGTCCTGTGCTCTGCTCAGTCTGAGTGTGAGGTGTCAGAATGCCCCCTCAACCCTTTCCAAACCTGAAACCCAGCTCCTGTCTGGCTCCCTTTGCTCTGGAGCACATAACCCTCTCTGTGGCATCAGGGCTCTCTGCCCAGGGCCAGCCATTAGCTAACCAGTCTTCACCAGCACACAAGCCTCCAATTTCTCGGCAATCAGGACTTAAGAAAATACAAACTGACCCTGAGAGGTGAGAGAGGACTAGGGGGAGCAACACTGGGCTCTCCGCCTGCTTCTCATTAGCAGCAGCTTGTGCAGCTCCATCCCTGCCCCCCCATCCGGCCCTGGCGAGCTCAGAGGCTCCCAGATTTCCCAGTGATGGTTTGCCCGTCTCAAACAACCACAAGATGAGAGATTTAGTTGTAGAGCATCTCTCTACCCGTCTGTCCATCCCTCTGCATAGCTGCTCCATACTCGTGCACCCTCTGTGATCCATCCCAGTGTCCCTAGGCACTGAGTCTGACCCAAGAGGCAGCGTCAGGGGCTGGCCCCATCCCCATCCCTGCACACACCCTGTCCTGTGGGACAGCGGGGACTGTGTTTTGGGGTGGTGGAGGTCAGTGTGGGGCAGTGGGGTCAGCCAGCAGCGTGGGCCCTGTTTGCAGAGCTGAACAAAGAGGTTTTCTTTTGGCATGGGCTCGGGGGGGAGCATGGCTTGTCTGGAAGTGAAGCTGCCTGCGTCAGAGACAGACGGCGGCAGGACAGGGGGTTCTTCCAGAGGGCAGGAAAAGCGGCGGCGGCGGGGCTGTGCCAGAGGCCCTGGGGAGCTGCCACCAGGAGCTTTGCAGGGGCAAGACCTCAGGACCCTCTTGCTCCCAGCCCCACCTTGACCAAACCCGGAGGCAGGAGGATGCTGGGTGCCAGGGCCCATGTATGGTGTGGTGAACTGACCCGACCGCAACACATGGCCACTGTCCTCATGCCATGATGCCACCACGATGCCAGAGGTGCTGCCAATCCACCCCACAATCCAAACAACATCCAACTTGGCCAAATATTTTTTTTTCACTCTGAAAGGCACAAAAATGCCCCATGGAAAGGCAAGAGTGGGCACACAAGGCAGACGTTCAAGCAAAGAGCGAGAGACCTGGAACAACACCAATTTTCACAGGTCTGTGTCGATGTTAAGTGGCAGATCTCAGCTCCTCACCACCATGCCAGGTACCGCCAAAACCTGCCCACAAAAGCCAGCTATGTGACCCACCAAAACACAAGCAGCTCTGTGCAGCCGTGCAGGCATTGCTGGCGCAGCCGGCCGTGCGTGTTTTGGCACCGAAACGCACATCCTAGTTCCACGTGATGGATGTGCAAGAAAATGCATTTGCCCGCAGAGAGGGGATGCGGATGGCGGTATGGGGTTGGGAGCACGGCTGGCAGGGGAGGGGGGATGCTTGGATATGGGGCTGGCCATGGAGAAAAGCTGCCTGGAAACGGGCTTGCCTGGACTGGGGCTGTGTTTGGGAGGAAAAGCTGGTATGTGGGTGTGTTGATGCATGAGGATGTTGGGCCAAGGAGTGTGTTGAAAGAGAAGGGTTTGATTTTTTCGTTTGAAATGGCTTTTCTGATCTCTTGGAATATGAAATGAAACATTATCAAAGAGGGAAAAAAAAAAAAAAAGGAAAAAAATCAGCAGTAACCATTTCTTCCCACCCTGAAAAATCCCATTTGCCGTCGCATTTTTTGCTTGCTTGTTTGTGTTTTAGCCTGGGAGCAAAGCTGTGCCTCAGAAGCTCACATGTGCCTGTGCCACGGCTCTGCTGGCCCCAGGCTGCCAGGCAGGGATGGCCTTTGGGGGTCATCCCCTGCGGGGATGCTCCCAGCTGGGGATGCACCCGCATGTGGGACCACCACAGTGCATTGCCCGGTGTTTGGAGGAAGGAAGAAACCTCATGGATGTAACTCAGTGCCCAGATGTTACGGGAGTGCAACCAACCAGTCCCTGATCCTGCAGCCAAGGATGCTCGTGCTTGGGGACTAGGAGCTGGTGGCATCCCAGACCTACATCCCAGACCTCAGCGGGCGCAAAGGGTCTGTTAGCACAAGGGCAGTGGGGATGCTCCAAGGAGGATTCATGCCATCACACCCAACCTGAACAGACAACATGGTTGTGCAGTGGGAAGTTCCTGCAGGATTTTGCAGATGTAAATGAAAAGAGTGGCTTGTCCATGGGCTAGGTCTCCTAGTGAAGGACACTTCTAGCTGCATGGGGCTTTTGGGGCTCCAGCCTGGCCTCTCCACAGATACAGGAATAGGCTAGGGCTGTGGGTGCTGGAGGTGCCAAGCCACACGTGGGGGTCCCTGGCACAGCCCGTGACCCTGCCTGCCTGGGCAGCAGCCAAGAAGGATTTGGATCTGTATCCCTATTCCCATGGAATTTGCCCCCCAGATTCCCACTTTTCATTATTTCTGTTAGTTGGTTTAATTTGTCCCTGGTATGTCAGAGCCTATGGGGCACTGGGGCTGGAGCTGTCCCAGCTACAGCTGCTGCTATCCCACACCAGCCACTGCATCCCCTGCCTTGCACCCGTACCCTCTCACGGTGCAAGTGTCACCCAGGGGTGCAGATGTTGACACACCCCACCCAGGAGGGCACTGGGCCAGCCTACTCCAGGCATTGCCTCATCTCCACAAGTTCCCAGCTCCCTGCCAGCCCCAGGAGTGCTCCAAGCCTCAGACCCCGCTGATTAGAGACGTTTAACATTCCTCCCAATGCCAAAGGGATATTTTATCAGTGAGGTTTTTTTCCTGCAGACTATTTTCTTTTCATGAAAACAAAATGGCCTGGGAGATAAGGAGTAAATTTATAGCAGTTCACACCAAAGCAGCCAAGACACTGGCAAGGAAAAAATGCCTTCCCTCCTGCTACCCGCCTTCCCTTGCACGCTCCCCACCCTGGCCGCTTCCTCTCATTCTCTCCAAATTATCCTGACTCCCACGACAAGCTCAGCCATGGTGTCCCAGCTTTTCCTGCCCCACAGCAGAGCTCGCTGCGGGATTGCCCACTGAGCCAGGGCAGCGGCACAAGGAGGTGAGGGCACAGTCCAGCTCGCCATTGCCCCAGGGATGCTCATGAGGACTGCCCGCATCCTAGGATGATGCAGCCTTGTGTCTAGAGGATACACAGCCTGGTTCCATTCTCATGCCACGGCGTCTGGATCCAGGCTGTGCAAAGTCTGCCTTGCCTTAAAAACCAGCGTGTCTAATATTGGGTTGATGTTAACCATGGGTTTGGGTGAGACCTGCAACCTCTCCCCTTCCCTCCCCCAATAAAGCGTCCCTTGTTCGGTCTCTGCTGCTGGGAGCTGCTCCACAAACCAGTCCCGGGGCTCACAGAGATGTAGTGTTTAACTTACCAAAATCTGCAATAAATTTTCCTCACAGCCCCCAATCAGCTGGCCCTCGTCTGCCAGCACTGCAGGTTTATGAGCTCTGAAGAGCTATAAAGACCTTTTACTGGCTGTGCTTTTTATTTCAGATTAGAGTGTGACTGGATAAACACCGGACAAAGTACTGATTTACCAGGCACCCTGCATAGCACGGGGCTGGGGGCTTGGGGACAGGCTGAGCTGCAGCCCCACAGGATGGACAACATGTCCCTTTACCCCAGCCGAGCTGGGCTAATGCCTTTCCCCCCCTGACCAGCTGAAAACATGAAGGCTGGGGAAGGGGAACCCACTTCAGGGATTCCTGTGGGTACTGGGGCAGGGGCCTTCTTGGCTGAAGAACCCCAGCTCTGAGGGGTTCACTCTGCATGGAGAACACAGAGCACATTGGTGGTTCCCTCCATCTCAAACCCCGATTGGAGGTTTGCCATCAACTCCTTCAGCCCAGAAGGTCAAAGCCAACATCTCTTGTATGAGAATAAGGGAGGATGCAATGTGAAGGACCCCAGATGTCCCCATCCCACATAGGGGTGGAATCTGCAGGGAGCCGTGCCAGTTGCCCTCTGTGCTGGGGACCTGCAGATGTGCCTTCCCTGTTTGCAAAAGCGGTGCCACCCTGTTTTACAAGACTGTGGTCTATGGCCAGGCACCACAGAGGAAGACAAAGGGGAAAAAGGGGTAAAGACCGTGAGGATATTCAACACGGCAGCCCTCTGCTGCCGGCACCTTGCCTACTCGCTATGCTTGGGGATGCTCTTGTGTCTTTGGGGTGTGGGCAGGAAGGGTACACACCACCAGCCCTCCCCAGCCTCTCTCTACCACCGTTAGTCACAGCTCTGTGGGACCCTAGGGCTCTGCTGTGTCCCCAGGCTAGGTGGGCTGTCTGGGGTCTCAGAACCCCAGGGATGGCAGGGCCACTTCCCTCTACTTCACAGCAGTGACATACATGTCCCGAAAACAGGGACATCCCTTTCCTGGCCTCAAGTCTGGGGGGCTGGCTGCTCTTTGGAGGGACAAAATCACACAGGAGGGTGATACTGGTGAAGCCAATCAGTTTTCCATCCTGTAATTAAGGGTTTTTCCCCAACAGGGAGGGGTGTCGGGGCAGAGGGGCTGCTTGCTGCTGGCTCCAGCCCCCCCAGGACAGACACCATGCCCCGGAGCCGAGCACGGGGCCGCGCTCCCAGCCGCTGCGAGTGCTTGAAGAATATAGGTGGTTAATGCCTTCAGCATGTATGAAATATCCCATATGCTGGGAAACAAAAGGGGCTCTGTGCTATTAAAGTTTCATTTCCCCCCTCCCCTCCTCCCGCCCCTCTCCCCCCGTTCACTCTGCCCTGTGCAGTGCGGCTGGAGGAGAGCAGACGAGGAGACCTGGGCGTTGCTGGCCCCCAGCTCCTGGCCAGGACCCCAGGGTCTGGGCACACTGGGGGGACTGTGGACTTGACCCCCCTGGGCACGGCTGGAGCACATGGAGAGAAGAGAGCTTTGCTTCCCCATAGGAGAAAAGGGAAGGGGAAAGAGGTGAGTGTGACAAGTATGAGCACCTCTGGGCTTACTGGAGTTGCCCTGGGCTTACTGGAGTTGTCCTGGGCACTGTGACCATCCCAGTGGGATGTTGGCTGGGGATGGCTCTCGGTGCCCATGGGGACAGAGGGGTGTTGCAGGTCACAATTCTACAGCATCGGTACTGCTATCTGAAAACTCCAGCATGGAGGGGACTCTCAGCAGAGCAGAGGGTGGAGGTGGGCTTCCCCAAGACCCATGGCATGTTTTCCCCATGACAGGGGCCCTCTTGACTCCTTGGTCCTGCCTGGGACAGGGTGAGTCCCTGCTAGCATCCAGTCTGCCCTTGGCCAGGTTGGGCTGGGGATCTGGAGGGGGGAGCAGCCCTTTTCCCCAGGACCCCCTGGAGCTTCTGGGGAGAGTATGAGCCGCTGTGGTTCTGCGCTGGAGCGTGGGGGAAGATGAGGGAGAGCAGGGGGCTGGTGGCAGCAGAGGCAGCCCTGTGCCCTGAGGGGGATCCAGGCACCCCATCATGTCCCCTTGCAGGGATAGCCCTTCCCTGGGGACCCGCAGGGTTTTGTTCCAGCAGCTCCCCAGGCTGCCAGCGTTGGTCCCCTGGGCTCCCGAAGGGGTTAAGAGAGGAGAGGAAAAGGGGAGAAAGAAAACAGAGGGTTAGGAGAGAGTGGCTCGGTCAGGGGCTGTTTGCACTGGTTTGGATGTGTTCTCGGTGTGTTTATTCCTACTGCACAAGCACTTTTGCCAGAACGAGAGCTAGACTGCTGAGCATACACACACACACACACACATGCTGCTTCTGTCACTCATGCATGCACAGCCCCATCCTAAAATGCTTCCCAGTTGCACCCTTCCCCTTCCACCTCCTGCCCATTTCCCCCTGTGTTACGAATCGCACGGAGAACCCTCTGAGTAGCAGTGACTGGTGGCCCTGCTCTGACCCCGGGGACCCTGCTGTCCTGCCCCCACCCTGACTGTCCCTGCCGGGCTCGCTGCCTTGGGCGAGCCGGATGGAAGCAAACCTCATGTCCCAAGGCCACCAGCCTGCTGTGCCGCTGGAGCCAAGGCCTGGGAACGGGCATGTGCTGGGGTTTGGCTGCTTTCCTGGGCTGGAAAGAAAACAGCCCCCTCCCCGGGATGCTCTTTTGTTTCCCATGGACCGACCCCAGTGCTGCCTGTGGGGCTCGGAGGGGCTAGACCATACACTCGGGTGTGTTCAGCCCCTGTCTTTTCATTGTGCTGCTAAAATGCCCTTGATCCCGGTTCTGGTGGTCCCCAGGCTGTGTGCATCCATCTCTCCTCTCAGGTCCCATCCTGTCACTCTGGGATCAGAGCTGGGGACTGAGGGACTGGCCAGGGCTGCAGGTGCAGGAGCCAGCAAGGATCTGCTTTCCCTCTTTTAGCAGCATGACCTCCCTTCCCCATCTGTGCCCTCCAGGCTTTAGGACTCCGAGGATGCCTGGTGAGGGGGTCGAAGTGGGGAGGACAGTGCTACCAGGGCTCATCAAACCCTGGCCCGAGCCGCTGGCTCTGCCATTGACCTCACATCTCTGCGTGGGCAGGTCACATGCCGTGATGCCGGCAGCCCTGGGTCATGGCCCCTCATTTGCCTGCTCAGGGGGAGCTGGGGGGGGCTGCGACAGGGGCAAACATGGCTGTGAAATCAGGCAGCAGCTCACACTGCACTGGCCCTGAGGATGGCCTGGGAAGCTCAACAGTCACTGAACCCTGGGGTGCTGAGAAGCTCTGGCTGTCAGCCATCCCAGCTCAAGTGGCCTTGAATGCTCAGAGGTTGCTTAAACTGGGTTTTTGAGCCGCTGTGGGTTTTTATGCTTAGTTATGGATTGTGTTTTATGTCTCAGCTGATGCTAAGCTCCCTGCGGCCAGTGTGGCTGTAGGATGAGCCCCAGCCCAGCGGCAGGATAAGCCACAGCCCCACTGCAGTATGAGCCACAGCCCCACTGCCCTCCCCACCCAGGCAGGGTTTTGGCACAACCAACAACAGGTGTCCAGGCAGCTGGGGTTGACCCCATCTCCATCGTGCTCGCCTTCAGGACTGAGATTTTGTTTAATTAGCGAGCATTCATCATCACCCCTCCAGCAAATATTCAGCAGTATCACTTGGGAAAGGCATGAAGGTGCAGTGGTGCCAGCCCTCCCTCCAGCATCTGCTCCTGGAGAGCTGTGGAGAAAGTTGGGTGTGGGACCTGCTGTGCTGGTGAGCTGGTGGCTGCACAGCCAGGGACATTCCTGCATGACGGATAATGAAGCCAAGCCACTCAGGGCAGGCAGGGATGTGTGGAGCCGGGGGGCCAGGAGCTGCTGGTACTCATCTCGCCAAGTTGGCTTGCTGTGGCATGGCTTGGGTCTGCTTTGCAACCTAGAGCTTGGTCTTTAATGTCATCTTTCTCATGGACATCCCTAATTTTACCTTTCCTTTGAGCTTTGAAAAGGTCGAGTTGCATTATCCTCCCTATCTTCCCACAGTGATCTGCTGTAGCTCAAGCTGACTGCTCTCTGTCCTTGAGCAGAGGTCCCTGGGAACAGCTGCCCACCTTGGTGGCACCTTGGTCTTGCACAGGGCTGCAGCTGGTGAGACCTGGTGTCTGCAGTGTTGGGCAAACCTGGTGTTTTGCTCCCCAAAACTGCACTGAGAAGGGATGGAGGCATCTGTGACATCTGGGGTGAGGCTGTCCTCAGCCCCAGGGATGCAGCAGCTGAAGTCAGGGTCCAAGATAAGCAAAGGGCAGGCCAGGCTGGGACTTGCCCCGTGTAGGGCTGTGCCATGCAGCTGGGGCATGGGCAGCTCCTGAAATGGTCCAGATGGGACCCCCAGATCAGCCAGCCTTGTTAGGGGTAGATTGACTTCTGGACCAAATCAGGAGAGCTGGAGTGCATAGACTGATGTTTGATGGATGTACATCCCTGCAGAGCACCAGGGTTTGCTGAAGCCCACCCGAGCCTGAGGCTGGGAGGTGGTTTGAATGGTGGGCGGAAAGGAGTGAGTTTGCCGAGTGCCCCCCTGGGAGCCATGGTGGTGGAGTGGGTGCAAACACCTGCTGGGCTTGATATGGGACATTTGTGCCAGAGTATAAAATGCATTTCACCCCAAGTCTAGTCCATCATGCACCATTCTGCACTCCAGTGGACCAACATCCCACCTCTCCCCAGACCCCATCTTCCTCCCCAGCCCACTCTCAGCCTCCTCAGTGCCTGCTGAGCAGGGAGTAAGCTGCCCAGAGCGAGTCCCCTCCTCCCTGAATGTGGAGGGACAAGCTCAGGGCCTGTGTGAGAATTCATAGAAGCATTTAGGTTGGAAAAGGCCTTTAACATAATCGAGTCTGCCTGTTGCTTGCAGCAGAGCAAAGGGATGCAGAGCAGCCCTTGCAGCCATGTCCAGCCCTTGCTTCCAGCATGGGGTGGAGGAGAGAGTGAACATGGTCCAGCTGTCTGGGATGCCACTGTCCTCCTCTTTCTTTGCTCTGCTCACTGCTTAGTCAGAGCAACTCCCTTGCAGCCCCCATGCCATCCTCAGGCATTTCTCCTGCTGCTTCTCCCCACCAGCTGTGAGCAGGGGATGAGAATGCAGCTCAGTGTGGGCACCTGCATGCCAGGACTGGCAGCCTATGTCCCCACAGGCAGGCTGGGGCACTGGGGACCATGGGGGTTGCACAGGGACAGGCGCTCAGGAATGTTGTTTTTTCCATCCCAGTTTCCGTCAAGGTAGTAAATCAGTGCTGCAAAAGGCTTTTGTTTTCCCCAGCGTGCTGCCGGCTGCTGTGCCTGCCAGCCCCTGCCTCGCCTGTGGGAGCCAGGATGCAGCCATCCTTGCCCACACTGCCAGGGCTCTCTCGGGGAAACAGGGTCCTAGCCTGGGGAGCCTGGGGAGCTGTCATGCCAAGGGCACTGACCTGGCATCTCCTCTCGCATTTGGCAGAGATTTACAGGGAAGCAATCATATCACACCCCAATTTCCTTGCACCTCTTTCCTGGGTGCTGGACCCTCACAGCCCTTGGCCCCCATAGAGAAGGTTTTTCTCCATCTATCCTGCACAGCGCAGCCATGTGCCTCCCATTGCCATCCCCTCCCTACTGGGAGCGGTCCCAGTGTATGCCATGGAAGGATGTTTGGGTGACACTGAGCTGGCCCCAGCCCTTCAAGACTTTAGGGTTTAGTGGTGGGGTGCAAGAGGGGGTCACCTCACAGGCAGCTTGGCCGTGCCTTCCCCCAGCATGTGGCTCAGCAGCATATCCCAGCCAGGTACCCTGGGAGCTGGGAGGGGGGGATATTGGATTGCAGCAGATGGGAGAGTGTCTGGGCACAGGGTGGCCCGGGCATGGCTCCAAGTGCTGCTGGGTGACAGCTACACCACAAAGATGTCTCCTGTATCAGCTGTGAAGGCAGTGCTCCCTTAAAGAAACCTGGGGTCCCCCAGGGACATGCAGTTGCCCTGTGGGGTTGCAGCCAGGCTCCTTGCCACGGCAGGGGGGGGTGGAAAGTGCCACACTGGGGAAGGTGCCATGGGGGGGAAGGTGCCCAGCTCCCCCTCAGGGGCATTCAGC
Organism: Eurystomus gularis; assembly: GCA_013400335.1. Taxonomy (NCBI): domain Eukaryota; kingdom Metazoa; phylum Chordata; class Aves; order Coraciiformes; family Coraciidae; genus Eurystomus; species Eurystomus gularis. The sequence continues at coordinate 129,728 of VZZY01025193.1, read as the reverse complement.
TGCTGGCACAGGGAAGGTGTGAAGATCTCCAGATGTATACATTGCGATTGGGCTATTTTGGAAAGGGACAGAGCCGATCTTGTGACAGGAGTTGGGGACTGCAAGTCTGGACAGCAGGGTCCTCTGCCTGAGTGACAGAGACCCACTGCCTGACCTGGGGAAACCCGAGAGCCCCTGCTGTGCTGGGGACAGCTCTCACAACCCTTCCCGCCCCCAGCCTGGCTTGTTTAATAATGATGAAAACCAAGTGTTGGGCAGTGATGTGGCTGGGGACAACATAGGAAACCAGGAACAGAGCCCAGTCTTGGGTACAAATCCGACCCCTACTCTATGGCATCCCTGTGGTTGGGTCACCCACATCCTGAGGGCTGTCCTGAAGGTGCGCCCCATTTTTTTATAGCTGTACCATCTCCTGCCCCTGTGCTGTGGCTGGGACAGGACCAGCCCAAGCCACCACAGTCCCCTGCGTCCCCTGGGTAGGTGTCAGGAGCAGACAGAGATGAAGACTTTCTGCAGGCCTCATCTCCCCTGGGCTCTGCTGCCTGAATGCCAGCAACGCCTGCCAAAAATATTTGTGTGGGAGGTGGAAAGTTAACTTTAGTTTTCCTTTTGTCAATGGCAGGGGGTTGGCAGGGTGTGAGAAAGGCAGGTGGGGGGGTTGTGCATCTCCCAACAGCAAGTGGGCAGGAAAAGATAGCTGAGCAAAAGGTCTCCCTGCTGCCAGATTTCAGCACTTTGTGAATTGAAAGACTTTTTAAAAATTATTACTATTATTATTCCCTTATTGGGCACCATTTTGCGGCTTCTTGTAGGGATTCGCTGCTGCCAGGGAGCTTGAGGTGCTTCCCCAGGGGAACACGGACAGGCAGCGGCTCGTTGGGGCTGTGAACCAGGCACTAGTGCCCAACTTGAGAATCCCTTGCTCCCCGGTTTGGTTCTGCACCCATGAAATGGTCCTGAAATGACCCTCACACGGCTTCAGAGCCTCATTCTGCAGGCAAGGGTCTGCACAGGAGGGCGGCTGTTATCTCAGCCTGGCTTTGTGGAAGTGGCTGGCGATGCTGCTCCTCTTTGCTGTGCAGTGATGCACTAGGGGCATATACATCCATCCTGCTCAGCCAGTCTTCGAGCAGACAGGATCAGCCCCGCAGCTTTTCCTAGAGATGCACGTTACACATAAATATTCCCTTCCCGCGCTGCTTGCAGAACCCAAGAGCTGCGTCCCTGGGGGAAGGTGTATCCTCCACTGGCAGCTCCGCCACCACAGTGTCAGGCTCTGATGGGTCCCCAGAGAGGCAGCAGATGCGTGACTCGATGTTTTGGTGGCGTGGGCAGCCCTGTGTCCTTGGGGAACACCACTGCTTGGGTCTCACCAAGGAGGGGTTTGCCCAGGGAACTCCAGAATCGTGGGCACCCATCCTCAGGATATGCCCATCCGCAGAAAGCGCTCCTGAAGTGGAAGGGGGTGGCTTTGGGAGGTGGTTTTTAGGGCAGTACAGGCTTGCCCAGCAAACTGTCAAGACAGCTCCAGTGTAGGATGGAAGGGAGTTATGCTGCCGGAGAAATCTTCTCCCCATGGGTGAGGTGAGGGAGTGGGAGTGGGGAGGGAGCAGAGCCACTCCAAGAGGATCTCTGCTATCCCAGGCTTGGCTGGGGTTATTTTCAGCAACTTTCTCTTTATCCTCGTTTGAGTTAAGCCAGCACCCTCCTGCTCCCACCGCTTGCCATGTTTCTAAGGAAAGATGTGGGTGGCTTCCTGCAACTACTGGGGCCCTGAATTACATAAAGAGCAGGGTGAGATTCCTTTTTCAGAGAGAAACATTGACATTTTCCCCCCAGGATCTCTTTGCAAATCCATGTTGAATAATTGCAAGCAAGCAAGGCAGGAGGAAGGATTTCAGAAAGGGCAGGAGATCTCCTTTGGGCATTCTCAAAAAAATGCAGCCCTGCATTTGGGAAATGCCTGAGCGCCTGTTCGGCAGCAAAGCTTTCACTGGCTGTTTTCAAATCTGCCTTCATTTCTAAAATAACCTTGCTAAGGATGGGAAAAGTTTTGCAGAGAAGCTGTGCAAGCCCCAGATGAAGCTGCAGGGTGTATTCCAGACTGGGCTCAAACTGGTGCTTCTTCTTATTTCACTTTAAAGCCTTGCAATAACTGAGGGAGGGTTTGGTGTTGAGCAGAGACCTCTTTTCCTCCTCGACTGACTCTTAGGCTGGGAAATCCATCAGGATCCGTGTGCCGTGGGCTCTGTGGGTGTCCCAGCAACAGTGATGCCCAGCGGGACCGAGCCTTGCTGCAAGCAGGGCTGGGTAATGCTATGCTGAGCGGCTGCCGAGGACTCATGGCACAGGAATTTTCCCGGTAAGCTGTAACCCATATCCTGCCTCAGGAGAGCTGACATCCCTCTGATACCTCGCCTCTCAGCTGTGGTGGGGTGTGCGTTCGTCATTCGGCAGGATTTATGCTCGGCAGAAGGAAGCAGGTCTGTCTGCGCTTGTCCCAGTGCTGTGAGTGACTCAATGGTTAAACACAGCTTTGTTAGTTGGATGTTGGGAATTTCACTTTCCAGCAGGATGGAGGTGGGAGCCAGGGCTCCTGCTAACACAGAGCAAACCCTGCCTGCAGCGAACGGGCTTCTTCCATCTCCTGAGCAGCAGCCATCCTCCAGCGCTGGCCACAGACAGGGGTCTCCACAGTCTCATCCGGGCTGCTAAAGCAAAAGGAGTCAGGCACTGGGCTCGGCCCTGGGTGCTGTCCTTGGGTGAAGTCAGATGGGCAAGAGTGCCAAGGTGGTGAGCATGGTGCTGGAGGTGCTGCTGTTGGGGGGCCGGGGGGGGTCCAAATCAGCTCTTAAGGGAGTGTTTGCATCTCAGGGGGTCCTTCCTCAAGGAGGAGTGGTGCTGGTGCTGGAGCCCAACCTGGGGGCACTGGGAGTTGCTCTGCTGGCTGAAGCCAGAGGAAATTAGTGCATGCACAAGCATCCTCAGTGTACCACCTTTCCTTTGCACAGGTCTTTAGATGCTGCCCCTCTGCCCACCCAGATGAGAGAAATTCCCGCAAAATCCTCCCTGGCGATGTGTGTCCTCCAGGCAAATTTCTGCTGCTGGGTCTCCGAAAGCTGCCTGCTCCCATAGCGTCGCGCCTGGTCCTCCAGCCTGCAAGAGGAGTAAAGCTGAGCTCGTGCCCAGCACGTGGCCATTTTTCTGCTCAGACACTGCCCGTGCTCCGAGGGACGCTGTTGGGGAGGAGCCAGTCTGCTCACCATGCGTTGCAGGTTTGTGAGGCTGTGGTGAGCCAGCGAAGGCAAGAGGCGACGATGCTGAAGACAAGGCTCCAGCAGCCCTGCCTGCAAACCCAGCCTGGCTACCCCGTGCCTGGTGAGGCTGCGCAAACCCCAGGTGTCTGCAGGATGGCCGAGGGGGGCACTGAGGGGGACACGGGCTATTGGCAGGAGAGGAGGAGCAGAGCAGGGCAGAGATGCTGTCAGCTCCAGGATGCTCCTGCCTCTGAGTCAATGAAGCAGGAGGGATGGATGGGGCCAATGGGAGGGACGGTGAGCAAGAGCTGCTGGTGGGAGCCCGGGGGTCAAAATGGGGACACCTCAGGTCCCTCATTGGATGACAGCAGATTGGCTTTGGCGGCTGAGCTCTCAGACCCCCCAAAATGCCTCAGCTTTGCCCCAGAACTGCCCCTTGCAGCAGCCAGCCCCACAGCCAACCCCAACCAAGAGTGGAAAGTGGTGAAGATCCAGCGGGTCCTCATCAACCCTGACAGCGAGCCAAGGAAAGCAGGTAAGAGAAACCTCCTTTGGCCATCCTCCTGCACCCCATAAAGAGCTGCTGTGCTCCAGGGGCTGCATCTGGCGCTGCCCAGGACAGTGGTGGGAACGCTCAGCTCTTCCCAGGGCAGGACCTCTGCCGGGTTAGATCCCAGGCTCCCAGCCGAGCCACTGGGACTTTTTTAGCTTGAGATGATCTCTCTGGCCTTAAAAATAAGGAGGAATCTGTGGCTTTTCTCAGGAGGAGGGTGGGAAGGCAGCGGGTGGGTTCTCATGGTCTCAAGAGCTCAGCCAAACTGGGGTGGGCTTCCCAACCCACCCTGCCCTGACTCTGGGTTCAGTGGGACCCTGCCAAAAGGGGGATGATCAGGGCGAGCTGCCTGGGAGAGGGGCAGCTCTCCCCCGTCAGTCAGGGCGGGGATGGCCAAGCATTGGTTACGTAGCTTGGGGCCATCTCTTTTTCAGCCCCTGGTTTAAAAACTAAGCGCTTTATTTCAGGCCAGTTGGTTCCCACAATGCTCTCTGCCATCGCCTCACTTCACAGTCCTGTTTCACAGTCATTCATCTCTATGCCTATCCTTTTGGCCACAGGGACACAAATACAGGCACATGTCTAGGGTTACCACAGACCTCACCTGCCAGGGTAGATGCTCCCACAGGATTAGACCCATCCCCTCACAGGCATCAGGTTCATTTTTAGACTCTGCTTCCGCCCTTCTTTCTATTTTGCTCCTGCCCAGCTGTTATCTCAGCTGCCGCACAGCACCGAGGCAGGTGTGTCACCATCCCCATGGGACAATGTCATCGGATGCTGCTGCTCTTCTCAGAGCCTGGTTTTCCCAAAGTGGCCCTGCGATGGGGAGGGACTGGACTGGCTGGGGATGCTCAGCATTAGCCTGGTGTCCAGAATCCATCCCCCTCCTTTTTGGGGTGTCAGACATCCTCAAAGCCAGCAGCTCCCGGGACAGGATGAGGGCTTGGAAGCTCAGCCAAGCTCTTTGGCTCACTGCTGCCCCAGCAGCTCTCCTGGCCATCCAGGCGTCATGTTTCAGGGCTCAGCACACAAAACAGATGGACCCAAATAGTATTCCAACTTCTCACTCTGCTCTGTGATGGCAGATCTGTGGCGGGAAAAGGTCAGGACTGACTCTGTCCAGGCTCAGCATTTTCCTAACCCGCGCCGCCATCCAGTGCTTTTGCTGCCAGCCTGGAATTTTAAAGTAACTCAACAGGTTTGTTGGAAAGACTTTGTCTGTCCCATTTCCTCCCCTTCAAGTGAGATCACCACCAGCCGCTGCCTGCAGGACCCGTCAGACTTTCCAGAGCCTCCAGGCAGAATGTCACTGAGGGTCTTGGGCACAGGCAGAAGTGCTGGGATCTTGCAAAAAACTCTTCGGGTTTGTGGAGGAGAGGTTTGGTTCGGAGCAGGAACAGTGCCAGAGGAGGGAGGGATGGGCAGGTGCCCATGCAGGTGGCATCAGGGATACCTCTGCAGCTGGGTGTTTGCAGGAGCATCCCCAGGAGGTGTTGGGGATTTGCTCCTCTTCTCCTTAGCTGGCTGGGAGTACAGGAAACCCCACTCCATGCAGCTCCTGCAAGAGAAAGGGGTGCATCCATCGGTACCCAGAATCGTGGAGGGAAGGCTCTGAGAGCTGTGAGCCAAGCAGGTCCCCCCCAAGCAAAGCAGACCCACCCAGTCAGTCCCAGGTGCCCCTTTGGTCCCCATCCAGCAGCCCAAGGCCAGGATGGCTGCTCCCAAATATCCAGCACAGCGGCCCGGGCTGGTTGGCACCTCTTGGGGCAGGCTGGGGAGTGCAGGAGCCCCGGGTAGAGGCAGCAGCTGAGAGATGCAGGAGGTAGGACTGGTTTCTCTGTCTGGTGTGCAAATAAATGGAAGGTTTTGCTCCCCCGGGCTGCTGAGCCAGCACCAGTCTCCCTCAAAAATCAGAAAAGCACAAAAAAGCAAAGAGGGGCAGGAAGAAAGGAAACTGGAGAGGCAAAAAATAAGGCCCAGATCTCATCCTGTGGTGTGGACAGGTGGAGGAAGGGGGGGAAGGCTGGTGCCACATGCAGCAGTGCCCAGGAACTCAGCAGCCCCAGTGGGAGCAGGGTGGTAGAGGTTGGAGTTGATGCTGGCTTCCCAGGAATCATCTCACCCAGGGCTGTTGTCCCCTTGTCATGGGGAGCAGACCACCCTTGGCAGAGGCTTTCAATGCTCTTCCCAGGGCAGTGGCACCGGTGCTGGTTTTTTGCCCCACTCCAAGTTCTCCAACTCTTTAGGCACTGTCCTGTTTCCCCACCAGCATCTGAAATGTGTGGTGCTGCACGCCCCCGACAAGGGCAAGAAAAAAGGGTGAAGGCTCGGGTAAGAGGAGTGCTCAGGGCTGGGGTAAGAGAGATGCTCAGGGCTAGGTCAGGGGGATGACCCACGATGGGATAAGGGGATGTGCAGGGCTAGGAAAGGGGGACGTCCCAGGATGGGACAGTGGGATGCCTCGGGCTGGGTGAGGGTATGCGCAAAGCTGGGTAAGCAGGATGCACAGAGCAGGGATAAGAGGATGCACAGGGTTGGGTAGAAGGATGTCCCAGGGTGGGATAGCGGGATGCCCTGGGCTGGGAAAGGGGGATGCGCAGGGCTGGGAAAGCAGAATGCCCCAGCATGGGTAAGGGGCATACCCCGGGATGGGTAAGGGGGTGCGGCTGCTGCTCTCACCTCGGCAGCGAGCTCAGGGCAGCCCCGGGCGGGCAGGGAAGCGACGG
>VZZY01025193.1:94714-122886 GCA_013400335.1 Eurystomus gularis | reverse complement strand
GTGGGAGCGCATTGGGGGTTGCAGGGCGGGTGCTGGGATCGGGGGTTGTCCGGGGGTGCTGGGGCTGGCAGTGCACGGGGGGTGCACAGGCTGTCTGGGGGTGCATGGGGGTCGAGAGGTGCTTGCCCCGCACCCCCATGAGGTGCTGACGGGGGGCGAAGGGCAGGCGAGCGGAGCCGCAGCCGGTCCCGGGGAGACGGGAGAGCTGAGCGGGGCTTGTCTCGGTCAATCGGCCGGGCGGTTCCCTCTGCCCACACCCGAGGGTCCGGCATGGGGCGTAGGAGACACAGCGGGGGGACCTCGGGGTCCCCCCAGGGCTCTGCTCCCAGCCCCGCAGAACTGTCTGCTGTTCCCACACGGCAGGGATGAGATCTTCCCTGGCCGTGCCACCCCACGCTAGGAACAGGAGGTCTCTCCCTCTGGCTTGGCAGCCAGCAGGATGGATCCCTTACGGGTTGTGCAAGAGGCAGACCAAGGCCTCGTTTCATCCTGCTGCCCTCCCCGCTCCGTCCATCCGACTGGGACAAGCCGAGCCAGGTGACCTTCTCTGGCTAGGCCAATGCCTCTGCCCCGTGGCACCGGCCTGGCAGGGCTGTCACCGGGGCCCCAGCAGCCCGGGATATGTCATGGCCAGTCTAAGCACCGGTAGATGCAGAGGGGCAGGGAGTCACCTGCCAGGTGGGATGGGGTCCCCATGGTACCCAGCCATGGGATGAGCTGGCTCTGCTGCGTGCCGGGCAGATGGATGGCAAAGGGTCTGCTCATCTCTGGCTTCCTTTTGCAAAGCTAAAATCTTAGTTTTGGCTGGCTGGAGGAAGGTGCTGCCTCCACTTCTGGGGTCAGAAGCATCTTCTTCCCCAGCACAGATGCACGGAGGGCTGGGGTTGCTCACTGCATCCCCTTGGTTTGGAGTCCCCGGGAAAGCAGGGCTGAGGCAGGAGCAGCCAACCCCCAGTAAAATTTAACACCCCCCAGCCCCTTCTCCTCCTCCCCACAGTGGGATATGGGTGCCCCAGTGCTTGCTGCTTGAAGACCACGGGGCCTTTTTTGGCAGGATTTGGGTGCTGAGCGCCGGGCAAGGCAGGGGCACAGCTGTGAGCCAGGAGGAGCGTGGGGAGGCAAACAGCTCCAAATCCAGCAAAGCCCTTGTGAACAGAGCGCAGGGAAAACTTGCAAGCGCATCGAATTTTCTCGCTGTGCCAGATTTTGTCACTGGCAAAGGCACCCGTGAGGAGAGGCCCAGCATGGTGTGCCCTGCCAGGCAGGCGAGGATTGCTCCCACCATGGACCCACCGCTTCAGCCAGGGCTTTTCAGGTCTGAGGGGCCAGCACAGATAAAAGCTTCATGGAAGTTTTTTATCTGGGGTATAGGAGGGTTGGAAGCTGGGAACAAGGCAGAAAATTGTCACATTTTTATTCGCACATTGGAATTGTATCCGTTTCTAGCTAGCTTGGCTGCCTGTCCATGCTACCCTCCTTGTTTTCCAAGCTGTAGATTATTTGGGATAACTCTGGGAGCTGGAGGGAAGCGCAAACTTAAATGTGTGCAAGTTAGTGCACATTGTAAAAAATCCTGCACAGCTGTAGTTGGGGCAAAGGGCCAGTTGGCTTCTCTGCCAAAAAACCTGCTTACACTTCCTCGGTGTCCAAAGCCCTCAATGTTTGGGTGAAAACACTGGATTCCCCCTCCCCAGCACTGCCCGGCTGTAGATGTGCGTTGGGTTTCGTGGTGGGGATGTGGCTTGGTGGCCTGTGTCCCTGTGAAGAGATGGTGTTTGTCTCAGTTTAATGCTGGGTTTTCCCAGTGGGATTTTGCCAGAGGCACCATTTGGGTTGATTCACTGCTGCCCGACAAATGGTTGGAAATGGGGAAAAGTGCCTGTGTGTTACGGATGGCAACTGCTGTCCTGTGCAAAAAATGGATTTGGGGTTTCAGGTCCTTGCTCTTCCTGGCTCCCTGGCCAGCCCTGGTGCTGGTGGGTGGCCCAGTGGGACATCCTGAGTGTCATCCTGCAAGCTGGCTAAGACAGGCTGCAGTGTTGGGATGGCTGAGCATCCAAACCAGGAGCGGGCTAGGGTCAGAGAGCCCAAACTGAAGATTTTGGAGTCACCTGCCAGCCCCGAGTCCCAGATTTCACATGGCCTGTTGCATCCTGCCAGCCCCACTGGGACTCTGGTACCTCAGCTTCTCCATACAAGGACTTCTCACCGCCCCACCCAGTGCTCACAGCCACCCACATCTGCAAAGTGACAGTTTCCAAGGCACTATTTTTCTTCTTGTGACATCCCATCCACATCAAGACTAGCAACTTCCACTGAATCTGTCAGCTCAGAGAGCCCTGGGGTGTCTCCCCTCCCTGCAGTTTGGGACCAAATCCTCATCTCATTCCAGCTCTTGGGGTGCATGTCAGGGCAGGGCATGCCATAAGCAGGGTCTGATACATCCTTCACCATCATTTGAGGTCAGATGGTGACTCCAGCCATTGCTGGCTGGACTTCAGACACTCTGCAGTAGCACTGTGCAGGGGAACTCATCCTTAGCACGGAAAGCTGAGCTGGAAGGAATTATCTTTTTCCCATCTGGCCAGGAGGGGAGAGCAAGAAAAATGCCTTTCATCAGCCTTGTCATCCTCACTCTGGAGGAAAGAGCAGAGTATGTGCTGCAGGAAGGATGACTGACAACTCAGCAAGAAGCTGTTAAGCCCTGCGCTTGGGGGATGTTGTTGGAAGTCACCCCTGGAGCAATGGGAAACCTACGGAGCAAGTGCCTATATAAATATATAGATAGAGATCTATAGGTTCCTCTGGCGGGACCTGAAGTGCATTGCACCGCAATAGCTGCTCACGTGTGCCAGGAGTCCAACAGTCCTGCAGAGCACAGGGAGCATCTCCTTCCCCAGCATCCCTAAACCGCAGGGCTGGGGACTGCAGGGGATCCCCAAAAATGGGGATACAGCAGAGGGAGAGGGCTGGCAGGGCTGGATTCATTGTTCTTGGAAGAAGCCAGGACATTTGGAGAGGGAAGACGTTTCCTTCCCGAAGGGCAGGGTGGTGGCGAGCCGGTGCGTGGTGTGGGGAGGAAGGAAGGAAGAGTGGAAGAGTGCAAGAAGAGCCCGTCACCCCTCAGATTTTGGACTGGACTCCCGTTAATGGGCGGAAGCCCATTTCCAGTGCTGTGCAAGTCCCTGGTGCCCTCAGCCATGCAAAGTTTTGCTTTCACCTCCTCCCACGCTGCTGGGGCTACCTTTGGCCCCACACCCTTCCCCCTCCTCCCCACCACCTGGACATTTTCAGAAGGTTGAGCTCCCTCCTGTTTGCCTAGGGCCAGGGGGAAGCACCCAGCCAGAGCCCACCAGAGGCTCCCTGGATGGCAAGGCGTGGTGGGAAAGTGTGAAGGGATGTTCCCTGCAGCTGGGAGGGGAGCAAGGGGTGCAGGAGCCACCCTGGGCGACGGGGTCCCTCCAGCCACCATGGCAGGTGGCTAAAGGCTCTTGTGTCAGGTCGAATAACCTCATCCTACAGCTCAAGCTGGAAGGGAGAGGGGAAGAAGGTTGTCTCAGCCCTTTGGCTGAGGTTGGGATGGCACCCTCCGTCAAGCAATGATGAGCCACATTTGGAACAGTCCCTGCAGATACAGGCTGCAGGGCTGCAGGATCCATTTGTCCATCTGTCTGTTTGTCCGTCTGCTGGGCTGCACGTGGCTGTGCAAGCAGGGCAGTGTACAGGGTTGTTCTCTGTAATTTTCTCTGGCCTGCCAGAAGCTTCAGTGCTCTCCATCCATGCAATAAACATTGGATGTGAAGAACAATTCTTGACCCCAGCATCCCCATTAGTATCCCAAGGGACTAATTTCCAGCAGACTCAAGTGGAGCAGCCCGGGAATGGTGGGTACCAGGTGGGCAGGGGCAGAGGGGCTGCTGGAAGGGTGTAGGGGATGAGGGGCCACAAGGCGATGCTGGAAGCAGGTGCCAAGCAGGGAATTTCAGGTGGGGGGCTCCCACCCAGAAGCACCCCCTGGCCTGGAGGGCTGCCAGTGCCTGGGACAGCAGCAAGGGATGGGGGTACTGGGGGCAAAACACTGGGGGACAAATGCTGTCGCTGGTCCTGGCTGTGCAGGAGTGTAACCAGTGGCTAGTCCAAGCAGGAATGGGCTGGCCAAGGGCTGAGTCATCCCTCCAGCACAGAGGAGATCCCCCAGGGCCCCTTGGTTGCTGTTAAAAGGCAGTAGCAAGAGCAAGAGGCTGTGAAATGGCCTCCATTGAGAGCTCAGCTTCTTAGGCAGCCTTGGCCTCTGAGGAAGCGGGGATGCTCAGCTTGGAGCACAAAATTTGCAGACATCTGGAGCCTGTGGCTTGTTTCTCCGTGGCTCCTTGGCCGTATTTCTCCTTCGTTTCAGAGATAAAGGCAGTGAGGGCGACCCTGTGGAGTGGGAGCTGTGGTGCTGGCCACCCTCCAGCCAGCCCAGCCGGAGGAAACCGTGGCCCTGCTCTGTGCCGCCGCCAAAGCAAATAGAAATAGGGCGTTAAACAATGCCGGGCGCTAACCAGGGGAGATGCTGGCCGCCGGCATCGCCACCGCGGACGGGCTCCTCGTCTCCAGGAGAGAATTTTCCACTGGCATCTCTGCCTCCTCTCCCCTGTACCTAGCCAAAACTCTCCTGTTGAGCAGCCTGACAGCTTCATTCACCGTCCTCCTCCTCTTCTCTGGCCCCTCCGAGGAAGCAGGACCATCCTGCATGCCTTGGTGATGTTGGGGCCAGTGTAGGCACTTGCTGGGTGCTGAGGGAGGCAGGAGGGATGAAGGGTGAGGAAGAGGAGGTGCCCAGGTTGCAGCATCCCTCCTGCTTCACCGTGGGCTCACTGGAAGGATTTGGCTTAGTCATTCATCCCTTCCCTCACTGGTAGGCTGAGCCACTGCTGAAAATATCCTGGAATGCTCCCAAGCAGCACAGAAAGCAAGAAAATGAGAAACAAATGAAGGAAGGGAAGAAGGGAAGGGATGGAAGGGAAGGGGAGCGGGCACTGGCAGCACCCGTGGGAGTGGGGTTTGGGGTGGGCAGCCCTGGCCACCCACCTCCTTGACAGGGCTGGAGCAGGGACATCCCACCACAACGCCTTTGGGGAGGGGTCTGCACCCTTCGTGGTTGCCGGGATGATACTGATGTTCTGCACTGGTGTCTGGCCCCGAGCAGTGGCCTCGGCAGGGCTGGGGATGCTGCCCTTCCCAAAGGCACTTCAGGGCAAGCTCTAGGAAATTGCTCACTCTGGGAAAATGCGTTCGCAGCAGCTCCACATCCTTTTGGCCTTTGAGAAGGGCTGGTGCCCTGACCTTTTGGCCAGCACACGAGAAGCCCAGCAGCACTCCAGTTGCTCACCACAGGGCTTTCACTGAGCTTTTAGCACCTTGCTTTTAGCACTTGCATAGGGTCCAGAGGCATGAGGTTGGCTCCTTGCTGTGGACTGCGTCTGTGTCCAGCAGGTCAGGATCTGCACAACTTCTGTTGGCTGCTGCCATCTCGTGTTGCTCCATAAATGAGTCCCCAGATGGGGCTGGCCACCAGCCTTCCCATGAGGTTATGGCAGGCTGGCACCTGTCTCCCCATTGATGCGGGGTTTGCTTTCCTGCCTGCCTGGGGATGAACGTACCAGGATTTGGGGCAGGGGGCCGGGGGACACACATTGGCCCTTTCTGTACTCGCTGCTGCCCCAAGCCGGGGGCCAAAACCACGTGAGCTGCAACCTGAGATCTGCCAAAGCCCTTGGAGAAATTCCTTTCCCATATGGTCACCATGGTGGGAAATACAGGGTAGGATGGGAGGATAGCTCCTGAGTGCCCTTGGGTCTGAGAAAAGGTCCTGAGCAATGCTGTCTGTCCCCCCAGGCTGCAGAGCTGCACCCCAGCATCTCAGTGGGTGCTGCGCTGGGTCCCCATCACCCTTGGACTCCAATATGCCTCTTGTGTACCCCAGCCCCAGAGCATCCCTCCTGCCTTTCCCTAGTTGCCAGGGAGGGGGTTGGGATGCTGGGGGATACCTGAAGGAAGGGCTACCAGTCCTGAATGGGGAGGGCTGGGATCTCCTGTTCTCTCTGAGCCTCCTTGAACTCCATCTCCCCTCTGCCCAGGTCTCTCCCGCAGCGCCAGCCTCTCTGAGAAGGAGCTGAAGGAGGCGAAGGCGCGGAGCCGGAGGATCGCAGCACAGCTCACCACAGCTCTCTGCCCCAGCTCCAGGGGTGTCCAGCTCTTCAACCGCCGCAAACAGCGTGTCGACAGGCTTGCCGGGGTTGGGCATGGCGGGGGGCTGCCGCTGAGCCCTGCACCCCGAGCTCAGCAAGCAGCCATGGAGGAGGGCGAGGGGCAGGGGATAAAGCCAGAGCCTGACCTGCCTGGCACTCCAGGAGAGGTGCTGCAGGCAAATGCCTCCCCATGCCTGGACCCGCCTGCCGAAGCCCAGCAGGTCCCACTTAGCATCTACCTGAAGGAGAACATGGCATCAGCCACCACCACCAACGGTACGCAAGAGCAGCTGGCTGGTGGGCTGGAGAGTGGGGTTGTGGGGCTCAGGAATGCAGGAGTTCCTGCAGGGCCAAACACAGCATCTCTTGCCCTGCTGCAGAGCCCTGAGGAGGGGAAGAATGGTGATGTGCCCAGCAAGGTGCCCAGTGAGGTGCCCAACGCACCAGCAGGCACAGCCACAGGGATGGCATCCCCAGCCAGCCAGCAACAGAATGGGGCACAGGGCCGGCAGTACTATGAGGTCCATCTCACCCTGGCCAAGCCCAAGCCCGTGAAGAACCAGACGGCCAGACCCTTCGGCACCCAGGTGTCCCCTGCCAGAGGCCAGCCCGTGGAGGCACCCCCTGCTGCCAAGATGCCCCCGCTGCCCACCTACGCGGAGACCCTGAGCAGCCCCCCGCCGCTCACCCGCATCCACTCGCCCCCTGCCTACTCAGCCCTGTACCCACCTCGGGAGCAGAAAATGCTGCCAGGTCCCCTCCTGAGCTGCGGGGTGAGCGGACCAAACCCCCTGCCCAAAACAGGGATCCTGGAGGAGTCGGCCGCCCGGAGAGCCGGCAAAAAGTCCATGTTCACCTTCGTCGAGAAGCCAAAGCTGGGTCCCAACCCTGACCTGCTGGACCTAGTTCAGAGTGTGGACAGCAGGAAGAAGCAGAAGGAGCAGGGGGAGCCCAGCGTAGAGGACGAGCCTTTCGCCCTTGGTGCCGAAGCTGCCAACTTTGTTCCCAACAGCACAGCCAGGGGTGGGCAGCACCTCCCACCAGCCGATGATGCTCCAGCATGGTCGTCCTGCCTCAAGTCTCCCACCATCCAGCCCAAGCCGAAGCTGCAGCCCAGCCACAACCTCAGCGAAGCGAGGGGGAAGGGGGCCGAGCTCTTTGCCCGCCGGCAGTCCAGGATGGAGAAGTTCATCATCGAGGCTCCCTCCCAGCCTGAGCTGCTGCGGTCCCCATCGCCCACCATGTCCCTGCCTCCCTCCTGGAAGTACGATGTCAATGCTTGCCTGTCACCCATGGTCTCCAGACACCCCCCTAAGAGTCCCTCCAAGCCCTCCAAAACGCCCCCAGCATCTTTGTATGGCGGCAACCTGATGGAGAATGAGGTCTCCCAGAAGGAGCTGGAGATCTCCAAGCACCAGCCCTACCAGCTCCAGCCTTCGCTCTTCATCCTCTCCCCATCCAAGAGGCCGGTGAGGTCCATGCCCCAGGAGGTGCCTCCACCCAGACCCTCTCTTTCCAGTGCCTACCCCTACCTGCAGCAAACCTCCTGCCCAACCTCTCCATTGCCTCCTTCTCCTGTTTGGCATCCCCCCACCGTGCCCGGTGCCAGCCAGACCACCTCCAGCCCCTTACCCAGCACCACTGGGCCTCTGCCCCTGACTCACAGCAGCCGTGCCAGTCCCGGAGCCCCAGACGAGCTGCTGCTGGCCTCACCATGCCACCTGCCGCCGCCTCGAGCCAAGGGAGGCTTCCAGGCTCCTCGGCCCTCCTACTCCACCAGGAATGCTGGCATAGAGCCACAGGTGTGGAAACCTTCTTTTTACTACAAGTAGAGGTGGCGGAGAGAGTAACGTGGGGGTTTAACTTCCCTCTGCTGGCTGAGTCCTCCCTGACTGCTCACTGGTGTGCCAAAAGCTGAACCAACCACAAAAAAGGGGGAAAAAAGAAAAGGAAATGGGAAAAGAAGTCGCCGGGAGGCTGCAGTGCTGGGACGGTGGATGAGACAGGTGCTGCCGAGCTCCCTGCGTAATAGGAGCCAAGGGATCCCGAGGGTGCAGCAGAAGTCAGGGCATAGAGCGCACAGGATCCCAAAGAGACATCGGGAGCCTGCCCATCCTGTAGGGCCACCAGTGCTTTCTCTCTTCTCTTGCCTGGAGACTGTATGGAGCATCGCATCTCTGGCTCCATTCTTTCCTCACCTCCTGCCTTTCCAGGTCTCTGCCTGCTCATCCGCAGCTCCTCTGTCCTGCTGGCTCCTATCGGCCTCCTACCAAAGCAAACCCGGAGGGGACCCACTGCCTTTCCACCTCACTGTGCCTGCTCCTGTCTCTTCTGCTGCTCCTTCAGGATCTGTCCTCGTTTGCTTCCATGCTGCGGAGGAAGAGCCACATCCCCAGGGGAGCCCCATGGTGCCAGGACTGGGGGGGCACCACAGGGTCTCTGTCCCTTGCCATGCTCAGTGCCAGAGCTGGGGACAGACAGCACTGCTTGGCACAGCCAGGAGCAAGGGATGCGCCGGGTGGGGAAGGGTCAGCAAGGGCAGAGCTGCTGAGTGATGCTGAGCCCAGTGCTCTCAGTCCAGCCATGCCTCTGCCTATCCCTCACATCCACCGCTCTCCCTGTGGTAACAAGTTGCCTTTTGACTGTGCTTTTATTTCTCCTGCCCTTTTTTTCCCCCCCCACCCCTCTTTCTGAATACACTTTCTGCACTGTCAAACCTGGCTCTTCTCTTTCCTGCTGGCTGCTGGGCAATGGATCCCTGGAACAGCACAGGGAGGTCTCCCTGCATCACCTGGAGTGAGGCTATAGGAAGCTGCAGGTAGTGAGAGGTCCTGGGTCGTATTTTGGGCAAGGATGACTCATTTCAAACTCAGATTGCCCCAGCCTCCTTGGCTGGTGAAGGGTGTGCAAAGGCAAATGCATTTTGGGGGAGCCCTTGCAGGGGGTGTAATGCATGAGGATGCACCCCCAGTTCCCAACACCAGTCCTGCCCCTGTCCCTCTGCTCTGTCTCCTTCATCTCCAGGTACTAACCTGCTCTCTGTCCCCCTCCAGGAAAGGCGGCCATCCCTCCCCGCCTCGCCCACCTGGACACCCCAGCTGGCACGATGCCCGGGCAGCCTGGACGGCTGGGCCAGCCCAGCCTCGGTGCCCGAGCTGGACGAGGGACCTCCCACATCCCCTCCGTGGAGCGAGAGGTCCCTGTCCCCACTGCGTCAGGACAACGACCCCCAGGCCAGCCGGCAGATGCAAGCGCGGCTCGCCAGGAACATCATCAACGCTGCCCGCAGGAAGAGCTCTTCTCCCAAAGCCATGGGGCTAGAGGGCTCCCGGCCCTTCACTCCCATCTCTGCTGGCCCCCCCAGCCTGCCCCAGTCCCACCGTCCGGCACGGCTGGAGGGCCCCAGAGCCCCGGCGCTGCAGGCTGCCAGCAGCGTGGGCCTGGGCAGCCCCTCGCCCACCCACAAAAGCCCCCTGCGATCGCCCCGGGCAGATGGCCCCCAGTTTTGTGCCTCCCCCCGGATGTCTCGAGCTGCCTGGGCAGAGGGTCGCCAGCTCCTGCTGCCACCCAGTATGTCCTCTTGCCCTGTCCCCAGGCTGTCCCCCAGCCCCAAGAGCCTCCTGCCATCCCCCGTGCTGGGTGGGCGGTCCCCAGCCAAGCGCTGCACCTCCCGGTCCCCGACAGACTCGGATGTCTCCCTCGACTCCGAAGACTCGGGGACCAAGAGCCCGGGCATCCACAGCTTCAACCTCTGCCCCCGGGGCTGGACCAGCAGCCTGCGGCTGAAGGCGGAGGGGCTGCCCTCGGGGGCTCCTTGCACATCCTAGATGAGCCACATTTGGCCAAGCCACCCTCTCCCTGGCAATGCCACCTGCTGACCCCACCACTAGGAACACCCCAACCTTTGGGGCTGAGATCCCCAAAAACCAGCATCCCCACTCCATGGTGGAGCTGCCACAGCCCCCAGACATGCCAGCGGGGTCAGGTGCCTCCTGCCTCTCCGATATCCCATGGCCCCCGCTCTATTTTTACCACCTTAACCTTTTGGGGCAGGACTGCATGGTCAGCAGGCAGGGCAAGCAGTGGGAGGCGGGGGGGAACCAGCACCCAGCACAGCCCCCTCCCTCTGCAGCCCCTACAGCCCCTACCCACCAGCCATCCCAGTGCCACATGGCAAGGATGGGGATGGGCTCAGTGGTCCCCTCCAAGCCCCCCTGTTCCCAGGACAGAGGTGTCATCCTAGGGTATCCCCACAGCTCTGCTCTCCTGGGGGGGTGTCACAGCCAGTGCTGCTGCCTGACCTGCCCCACAGGGTGGGCACTGTCTCCTGGCTTCTCCCAACCTCCAGATCCAGCTGGTTTCAGTGGAAACCAGACTTCGGGGAGGAAAAGTCATTTTTTTTATTCCAGCCCCCCCAGTTCTTCATTGCTTTTTTTTTCACTTTTGATCCCTTCTCACAGAAATTCCCCCAAATTCTTCCTTGGTGACAAAAAAGACAGCCAAAGTTATTTATTGCCACATCAAGGGGACCATTTACAGGTAACCTCCCGCCCTGCCCAGGCAAAGATGGACAGCCCCATTCTGAACACTGTCACTGTCCCCATCACCGGGCTCACCCCATCCCTGTCCTCACCCCTGCGGGATGGAGGGACACAGGGTGACCAGAGGGTGCTGTGGCAGCCAGGGTGGGTGGGGGTCTTGGAGGGGGCCAAAGGAAGTGGTACAGGTGGCAGAGGGTTTGAAGGAAGTGTCGGTGCAGGTGACAATGCTGAGAGTGTCTTGAGGACAAGCCAGTGTCCCCATGAGGAGCCCTGCAAGGGGCTGGGGGAGTGAGCAGAGGCCTCCCGAGGGCAGCCATGTTAGAGAGAGGTTTGGGGGGTGTGGTGGGGAGAGCAGGGTATCAGGGTGGACACAGCTACATGGCAGAGCCTGGGGAGAGCAGTGAGTGTCCAGGAGGGCAATGGGTCGCCAAAGCACTTGTCCCCACCCAGGGGTGAGCAGGAGCTGGTTGGGGTGCCAGGAGGTGCTGCAGCAGTGACCGCAGCCATCCATCTTGAAGGACACAGCCTTGGTGCCGGTAAGACCAGCACCAAGAAAGGAGAATGCTTTTGGGCTGCTGGGGCTCTGGCACATTGCTTGTTCAGGGGGTCCCTGACCATGACCCTTTCCCCAGGACACGATGTCAGAGCCAGCCCATCCCTGTTCCTGAGGTCCCCCTACCCTGCAGCCTGCCCTTCCTGGGACACAGTCCCCACACCCCACCTTCACTACATGGTTGTATACCCAACTCAGAAATAAACTGCCTTATCCCACTCAGCCTTGCCTGCCTGGCTCTGATCGGTCCCTGAAGTGTCCTGGATAAATGTGGCATGTGGCCACCTCCCGCTGCTGCTGCACAGCCATGATCCCAGTCACTACATGTCAGCCCTGCTCCATGTGTGACAGCATCCCAGTCTTCAAAGATCAGCTCTGCTCCATGCCGAGGCAACAATATCCCAGTCCCCAAGGGTCAGCCCTGCTCCATGCCAATGTGACAGCATCCTGGTCCCCAAGGGCCAGCCCTGCTTTGTGCTAGTGTGACAACATCCCAGTTTCCAAGGGTCAGCCCTGCTCCATGCCAGGGTGACCACATCCCACTCCCCAAGGGTCAGGTCTGCTCCACCCCCTTTCTCAGCCAGAAATAACTGCTGTCCCTCAGCCGGACCTTGCCATCTGGGCTGGAGCCCAGCAGGGTCGGGGAGAGCGGCAGGGAGCCCAGGAGTGCTGCAGAGGGCCAGCCAGGACCACCAAGTGCTGGTGGCCACAGCTTGGCTTTGGCTTCATTCCAAGCACAGCAGGAGAACATCTTCAGTCCCCAGCATCTGGAGTGTCCCCTGGCCAGGTAGGGGAGGTGAGGTCTCATGGTGGGTCAGGGGCTGGGTGAGAGTATGGGGCTTGGGGGTGTCCCAGCTTTGGCAGTGGGGACATCATCACCATGGGGATCAGGGTATGGTCTTCTCAGAGGGGGGGGTTGAAGGAAGGACAGGGCACAGATCCCAGGCTCGCCATAGATGAACTCAGGGACAGCAGAGAGTTGCGTGACAGGCACCTGCAGCCCACAGAGCCATCCTGCTCTCCAGGACTCTTAGGAGAAGGTGCAGAACCTCAGCTCGAGCCGATGGATGTGAGATGCACCAAACAGGTCCAAGCCTTGCACTTGCTGAGCCGAACAGGAGGGTGCTGCTGTGGGTGGACAGCCCAGGGAGTGCAAACCAGGGCTGGTCTCCAGCCATCTCCCCGTGATGAAGCTGGAAGCTAAGGAGCAACCCAGCCCTGTAAGTGGGGACAGTAACTCTGTACCCCATCTCTGAGCCCTGACCCTGCTGGCCAGGCTTGCCAGCTTCCCAAGAAGGTCAAGGCAGAGCCCCTGCAACCTTAGGGCTAGTGGCTGAAAATAGCTCTGCTGAGGTGTTGGTGCTGGTGGGGGGGGGGGGGGGGGGGGGGCAGGGCCCCTGCTCATCCAACAGCCCATGGGCAGCAGGTGCTGCTCTGAGGGGGCTCAGGGCATGAGGACACTGGCTCGCTGTGGGCAAGGACAGAACTGGGTACATTTTCTGCCATAAAGAAAGGCAGAAAGGAAAGATGCCAAGCAGGGACTGAGAGGTGGAATGCTTTGGACATTTCCCTACTTATATTGAAGGGAATGGAAGGTGGCATGAGGATGATGCTGTCTGAGGGAGACGCTCAGGGAAGCTATCGGCCAGGGGAGGTGTTCAGGGATGATGCTGACCAGGAGAGATGCTCAGGGATGATGCTGGCCAGGGGAAGCATTCAGGAATGGTGTTCAGGGGGAGATGTTCAGCCAAAGCCTGGCCTTTCCCAGTGGCACACCTGGGGCTGATGCATCCCCATGCTCGGTGTCACCCCAGGGCTGCCTCTCGTTTCCAGCTGGGCAGGATCTGCTCCCCTCCCACAGAGCTGTTTCAGGAGTGTGGCAGCAAGTGATGACCATCATGAAACCAGACCCTGAAGAAGGTAAGGGAGGCTGGTGTTGCTGCCAGTCCCAGGGCAGTGCTGTCCCCCTGCCTCGGGGCCAGATCCCGCTTTGGTTGAGGCCACTAGCCTCACTCCCCAGGGCCTCTGTGCCTGCTTTCTTGGTCCCCTCTTGCGCAACAGCCCCAAGGAGAAGTAACTGCCTGATGAAGGCTGGAGGAGTCCATGCACAAGGGCAGGAGAGGCTGTTTGAGCCTCTGGAGCTGAGACACCTCCGTGATAATTCCCCACACTGAGGAAATGCTGGTCCCTGGTGCAGCTCCCAGCGCAGGCATGTGGCCGAGCTGTGTGACAGGGAGCCTGGCGAGGGGACACACTGTCCTTGTGCTGGGCATGGAGGTCCTCAGCACAGCGGCAGGCTCAGCTGTGACTGTGCTCTCCCCTGGCCTCCTCAGTGCCCCAGCTGGACCTGGGCAAGAAGATTAGCACACCACAGGACCTGATGATTGAGGAGCTCTCCCTGCGGCTCAACCGTGGCGCCCAGCTCTTCCACCAGCGCCAGAGGCGGATGCAGCGCTTCATCTTTGAGCATCCCAGCAGCTACAAGCAGGTGGGTCTGTGGCTCATCCCCTGGCTCTGAGTGGGACAACTCTTCCCTGGCTCTCACAGCTTTTGCAGGGAGGTGATTCCTGGTAGGGCTGGGGGACTCTCAGCAGAGTCCCCATGCTCAGCTGCTGGCTAGACCAAGATGAAGGGAGAGGAGGGATGGCCTGGGGGACTGGGCATGGAGATGGGCAAACATCAGGTTCAGCATCCACAGAAGAGCAAGGCGATGGTGCCAGTCCCCCTCTGCACCCACTAACCCTCTCCTCACCTCCTACAGCTCCCAGGAGCAGGGGCAGGTGGCTCACACCACACTCAGAAAGGTGACTCAACCACAAACGAGTGGACGGTGAGTAGGAGGAGGAAGCTCGGAGGTGCTTTTAACAGCCTCCTGTCTCCCAGCTGGGACAGCTGCCTGTGCCCACTGACTCTCCCCTCCACAGGCAGGGGACGATGCTGGGGACCAGCAGAGTTATCACTCTGAGCTCCATGTGGCAGCATCACCCCAGGGTGGCCCCCCTGCAGTGCCGAAGAAGACAGAGAAAGTCTTGCAGATGAGCAAAATCCTCAACCCGGATGCTCTGGCCCCAGGTAAATGCCACCTACACCCCAAAGCCAACAGTGATGTAATCACCGTAATGTGGAGCTGGAGGCAGTGAGATGCTGCCTGCCTAGGTGTCCTCCCCAAAACCCTCACCCAGAGTCTATATATAAATATATAACCTACATTTATGTTATATATATATAATCCTGCCCCTAGCAGCAGGTCCCCCATGGCCATGTGAAGGCAGAGATGTTCCTGGCCCCCTCTCCTCTGCTCAGCATGTTGCCCCAGCCCGCCTCTGGCCACAGCAGCCCACACCATCTCTCCCCCCATGCAGGGTACTCGGGCCCCCTCAAAGAAGTGCCCCCGGAGAAGTTCAATGTCACCGCCATCCCCAAAGGCTACCGATCCCCATGGCAGGGACTCCTTGGTGACAAGCACAATGCTGTGCATGGCGAGAACCAGCTGTCCATGAGACCCTCTCCATGGGACTTCAGGAGCTTCAACAGGTAATACAGGCTGAGGAGCAGGCACTGCCAGCCTGTCCATCCCTTGGCCAAGCCCTTCAGCCTCAAGCAGCACCTATCATCCTGCCAGGGAAAGGCAATGGTCCATGCCTTCTTTATAAACCACAGGGGAGCAGCAAGGGCTCAGGTTGTTCTTTTCCTGCTCAGGAGCTCCTCCGTGGCTCCTCTGTTCACATCCCTGTCTCCAGCAGCTCCCCAGATCTCCTCTCAGCTCCACCACTGGGCTTGTACAGCCTTAAGCAACTTGATCTCACTGGGTAGCCTCAGGATGAAATCTGGGAGGACTAATTCCCATGCACAAGGTCCTGAAGAAGGAATTACTGCTGTTCCCAGCTGGACTCAGCTCTGGGCTTGGTGGTAGGAAAGGCACAGATGCTGCCAAGCCTCTCTCCTGATTTCCTTAAGTTATCCAAGCAGCTGCTGGAAGTCATGGGAGTACAAGATTAATCTTCCCACAAGGTGCTAAGAGGTCACCAGATTCCTTCCAAACACCTGCTTGAGATGGAAATCTCCAAGCAAGGGAGCTTCTGGTGGGTCAGCCTGGCAAACTCCATGCTCTGCAGCTGCTTCCAATGGAGCACGGCTGCTGTGCCCCCTTGCACCTCCAGATTACACTGGGGTTGAGGCTGGGAGCAAAGACCACCAAGGAAAATCTCCTTTCTGGAAGGGTGCTTGGTGGGGATCCAGGAGTTGGAGATCTTATGGTAGCAAAGCACCAGCATGTCAAGGTAGAATAATGAGAACTGAACTTTTAAGCTGCGCATCATCCCAGGGAATCTGCAAACTGAAGTCCTGGCCTCTTCCATGAGAATTAAAGTACATTAGTGACAGGGGCCTGGCAAAAATCACCCTCTGGTAGGCAAGCTCCCACTGGAGCTCCCTTCTGGGACACAGCACTGCTCCCCATCAGACTATTTGCCTCTGCAGGGGCAGCTTCTCTGAGCCCACTCTGGGGGACAGGACTACAACCCCTCCACATGGGAACCCTTCCCTCAGCACTGGGGCTTTGACATGGGGCCCATCGAGGTGCACAACACAAAGCTGCTGCACACTCAGTCCCCCCTGTTTCCCCTCCTGCACCAGTGAAAGCGTGACAACACACTAGTCTGCACTGGAGTGAGGCTGGGGGAGCAAGGGAGGAGTTGATGGGGTGAATACAAGGGACAGGAACCCAAGTGGGGAAGCAAAGGGGCTTTGGTAGCTGTTCCCTCAGAGTCTCCTTCCCAGTCACTCTGCCATCAGGACCTTTCCTGGAACACGAATATCCGAGGAGGTGCTGCAGGGGAAGAACAAGGGGCCACTGCAGATACTTGGCTCTTTTCTTTCAACAATTAGCCATGTTCCTGCCCTGGTATTTATTTATGGACAGGGACCGAAGCAAGGGCATATTTCTGAATAATGCTTTATCCCATAGCATTTCTCCCCTCTCACACGCCGCCTTTCTATTTAAAGCCTTGAACTGTTATTTAATACAGATGGATGCTAATTTAACACCAAGCCTCTCGCCACCTCCTCTAATTCTTCACCGAGGCATGAAGATTCAGAGAGCCAATCTGCTTTTAACTGGGCTTTTCATGATCTTCCAAGCTGTTGGCTTTTAAATCGCTTCTCTGTTCAGAAGACACTGCAGAAAAACAAGCTTTTTTGAACAAATCAGCCAGCAAAAAGCCAGCAGTCTCGCCTAAAGTTAGGTCAATCATGGCACAGCTCACAGGGGTCACAGGGCAAGTTCACCATCTCAACAGCAACTGTGTGAAAGCAGACTGATTTATCCCCAACTTCAAACATTCAAGCTGTGGTACAAAGACATTTGGTCACCTTGCTAATGTCTGCAGCCTAAGGAGAGTGAAAACCAAGCTTTAGAAAGGACTGGTTTTGCCCAGAGGGGAGAAAGTTTCTGGAACAAATCTCTCTCATCTACCTTTTCCCTCTTATTTCTCCTCTGTTGCACAATAGTGCCACGTTACTCATGTTCGAGCAGTGCTTCCCAAAGCAAACATCCCAGCTACGCCTCACTGATCACTCAGCCGCCATGTGCTGCTCCAAAACCAACATTCTTGGCTTTCAATGGCTGGCACTCTCTTCCCGGGTCCCTTTCCACATTTCTCCAGAAAGGGATGACAGCTCTTGCCCCTGCACAGCTCCTCCTGTTAGTCATAGTTCAAGAGAAGCTGTCCCAAAAGGCAGACTGAAGCCGGGGCCAAGAGAAAGACATTTGCCAGCACATGTGCTGGAGTGATCAGGAGGCAGCTCTATCAGCCTCTGCCCTCTGCAGAACACACAAGCTTCATACGAGTGACTTTCTAAAGACCAGGGCGTTTGTCATAATCATCTGCTCTCATAATCTAACAGGATCCATCCAGAGGGACCTGGACAAGCTGGAGAAGTAGCCCACGTGAACCTCATGAGGTTCCACAAGACCAAGTGCAAGGTCCTGCACCTAGGTCAGGGCAATCCCAAGCACAAATACAGGCTGGGGATAAAGGGATGGAGATCAGCCCTGTGGAGAAGGACCTGGGAGTGCTGGGTGAAAAGCTGGACATGAGCAGGCACCGTGCACTCACAGCTCAGAAGCCAATGTCCTCCTGGGCTGCAACCCCAGCAGCATGGGCAGCAGGGTGAGGGAGGGGATCCTGCCCCTCTGTTCTGTTCCGGTGAGACCCCCCTGCAGTGCTGGGGCCAGCTCTGGAGTCCTCAGCACAGGAGAGACTTGGACCTGTTGGAGTGGGGCCAGAGAAGGCCACAGCAGTGATGTGAGGGTTGGAACCCCTCTGCTGTGAGGCCAGGCTGAGAGAGGTGTGGTTGTTCAGCCTGGAGAAGTCTCCAGGGAGACATTATCACAGCCTTTCTTATAAGTGCCCTTACTGAAAGACGGGGACAATCTCTTTATCAGGGCCTGTTGTGACAGAACAAGGGGTGATGGTTTTAAACTAAAGGAGAGGGGATTTAGACTAGATATAATGGAGCTTTTTACACTGAGGGTGGTGAGACACTAGCCTAAGTTGCCCAGAGAGGTAGGAGATGCTTCAACCCTGGAAACATGCCAGGTAAGGTTGTCTGGGGCTCTGAGCAACCTGCTCTAGTTGCAATGTCCCTGGCTCACTGCAGGGAGGTTGGACCAGATGACTTCTAAAAGTCCCTTCCCACCCGAACCATTCTAGGACTCTATCATCTAACCCCTTTCACACACAGCACATCTCTACACTGCCTCCTTCCTCCCCTGAACAGCCACTGACACTCAGGCACCAAACCCCACTCTCTGGCCTTGCCAAAGCTTGAGTAGGTGTTGGCTTTGTACGAGAGAAGCACCTTGCTGTGCTCTGACAACAGCCTGGGGAAGAAGAGGAGGGTTGTCATTTGCTACAGGCATCACTCGGTGGCTGCTGGGCTCAGAGTTAATAAATCCAGACCTGCTTTTTCCACCTCCTTTACAACACGCAGTCTCTCCTCGTGACATGCTAAGTCTGCTTCTTCTTGTGCTACAGGACTCCAGCCCCATTCGACAGAGCGCTGGTCAGCGACCAGTTCTTCATGCCTGCTGTGGAGCTGGACAACCTGAGCGCTCTGGAGGTGATTTCCCACAGACCCAACTTCAACAGAGCAGCGCAAGGGTGGGTACGGATTCTCCCAGAGAGCGACGAGCTGTAGTACGCACGTTCCCTTCCCCATCACCACGGTTGCTTTTCTCACCAGACTCAAACACTTTGCATGGTAGGGGAGAGAGGAGGTAGTCTCAGGTTGTCATCCTCTTCACTGGGATTTGAAGAAGCTCAAGTCTGGGACCATTTTGAATTCCCCTCGTGCCTGCCCTTGTCCCCAGGGCAGTTAGTGCTGAGCTAATCAGTTGAGTTCTCGTCTTTAGTGCAAGCAGATCCCCGCAAGCTCCCATAGGAAACATCCCATATGGCCTGTCCTCTGCCTGGCCTCATGGAAGATGGCAGCAGTGGCAGCTGCACCACACTGAGCCTTCTCACTGCTCCTCCACCAACACACAAGACCTGCTCCGACAGCTGGTGCCTTCACAGAGAAATTCCATCTTCAGGACAGCTCTGCATCTGTCATTCCAGTCAGGATGGCGAGGGGAGGCGATAAATGAAGAGCAGCAGCAAAACAAGTTGCTGGAGACACTGGCATGTTAAAAGCACTTACCTCGGGCTTGGTTAGACAACAAAATGAGATGAGGAACCAGGAACCTGTCCATTTACCAGCACAGCACAACCAGGATATATGGGAATACTGGGAGTTGGGAACTCGTGCCCTGTTTTCCGTGAGCTAGCACTTGGTAGATGGCATTTTTCCCTTCCTACTGCTATTTGCATGCCCTGCTTCAACACCTCGGCCCTGACTTACAACAGATTGGCTTCCTTGAATTAGTCAGTAAGGATCAGGCCCTGCCTGGACCCGCTGCCCTGTAGGACAGTCACCAAACACCTGGAAAACCCTGCTAACTGCTAAAATCCTCCAACTAACACAGACTTGCTACCACAGCTTCTGTCGGGTTCCTAACGTTACCCTTCTTTCATCTTGCAAAAGCAGCAGCATCAGGGTGAAAGTTTCTTTCTTCAGCACCCTGGTTAAATCAGGCATGTAAACTTTATGGTAAAGATGCGGTTAACAGCTGCCCTGCTCGTGAAGGGTGTTTGTAATGCTGCACAGGGCAAATCCCACCCAGGGGCTCTGCTGCCACGACGCACCAGCCAGGCAGGGAACTCTCACTGCTCTGTTCTTCCCACTGAGGCAGGAGGGGACAAGCAAATAGAAAGAAAGAAAAAAAAGGTCTGTTGCTTAAACATTGAAAATTTATGATGCTCAGCTACTGTCCTGTTCCAAACCCACCTCTCTGCTCTCTATCCATCAGCTGAAGAACCCTGGGGATCTTGCTGGAATTAATAAATAAATTGTGATAATGTAAAGTCTGCTTGCATTTGAGATTGGTCTGCGCAGAGCCCACAGGCCCAAACGGTAGAGACCCGGGGCTGGTGTCCTCCAGCACTGCCCTGGGGTGGCTCAAAACACTGAAGCCTGTGCCCCCAGCCCAGCTCCCACTCCAGAGCATGCTGGCCCGCCTGCCAGCCATACCCTGGTGCCACGTGTGCTGTGTCATCTTCCGACAGCCCAGCAGGGCCAGCAGCATCTGTGGGAGCCAGCAGCATCACACAGGATGGTACAAAAAACTACAAGTGGACCTGCTGTCATTGGCCAAAGTCATCTTGGCTTTGGCAGCAGCCAAATAAAAATCAAAGTCCTCAGACACTGTGCTCCAAGAAGCAAGGTCTAAGCAAAGTGTTGAAAAATTCAAATATTTTAATGCATTTTTTTTAAACAAGCAAATGAAGCTTCAGAACAGGTCCCATCATGCTTTGCTTTACACAAAGCTGTCCACAGATCCATTGCATGAGAGCAGCTGACATACAGATAAGACTCACAATCCTCAGGCCACGTGTACACACACCTTACCCAACGGCAGGCTCCAGACAGGACATGGCGGCTCCTGGGCAAACACTACAGCTGGAGCACAGAGAGAAAAGTTCATGTCTGACCAAAGCAGGACGAGGTGGGATCTATCTCACAGTTTAAGAGGAGACTGTATCCACAGGCCTCAAAAACCCAAATCATATTCCAAATATACCCCAGACAAGCTTGCAGCTGCCCCGTGTCCTCCTCCTGCTGCGCAGCCGTCAGCAACATCCGCCCACCGCGGGGGCCTTCACCTGGCTAAAACAGGCAACTGCTGACCTGCGCTACCTGGGGGCTGCTCGCATCACCTAACGCTTCTCTTACTCGGGATGTGCAGGATTAGAAGAGAAGCATCAAAAAAAGGTTGTGGTTTTTTGAAGCAAGAAGTCAGGGAAAAGGAGGGAGGAAAATTCTGTGGCAATAGTAAGGCAAAGCCATGGGTTTGGCACGTCTGAGAGGCTTGTTTTTCAGCTCCTATTCCATTTAATACCTCAGTAGAATAATAAGTCATTAGTTACCTGACATAAGAGTCCCTGGTTACATTTAAACAGCCCATAGTGTTCAGACTGATATCAAACGGGCTTGAAAAAGGTTTGGTTTAGTTTTTATCCAGAAGTTTATTTCCAAAGTGTGCAAATGGGATACAGGGACAGCACTGAATCCTGGTCCACCTGACCCACAGCCCCCAACAGCTCCTCCGTCCACCCCCCGCCCCCCACCCCCCCCCCTAAATTAAAGATTGGGATGTATCGACAATCCGATTAGCTAGCGGAGACACGGAGCTCGGCTCGCCCAGCGTCTGCAAGCAGGAAAATAAGGCTTCTCTAGCTCAACATATGGTGCTACCATGGTAACTAGAAAATAACATTTACTTCGACGAGGACGGTGGCGGGAGGTGCTAGGGGCTGCTGTGCTTCCCCGCGTGGGCACCCATCCTCTGGGGATCCTGAGATGGGTAGTGAATGGGCCCTGGGGCTCTCATGAAGGGAGGTGGAGGCCCCATAGCGTGGAACATGTGCGGTCCAAAACCTGCAGAAACAAAGTTGGCAGCTTCAGACAAAGCAATGAGCAGTGCAGATGTACTGCTACTCGAAAATACAGACAAAAACCAGCTGGCTAGCAGCTGGGCCTTAGAAAGGTGCACGTCTCCTGCGGTCCTTCAAATCCCCAAACATCCTCCCCTCTTTCCAGTACAGCTGTGGGCAATTCTTACCCAACACACATCCTTACTCACAGATAAAAGCTGGGGGGAGGCCGGACAAGTGTCTAAATGCTTTCTACTCAACCACGGAGCAAAGCAAACAGATCCACAACAGTCTGACATCTCACAAAAAAAAGGTCTCCAGATAGATATACACACAGAGCTGAACACAGGCTGGCATTCAACCAGCTGCAGAATTACTCTTTGAAGTTCTGGTTAGTGCGGCCAGCAAAAGTGCCAGGTAGGTCTCAGTACCAGTAACAGGAGAATTTGCAAGGGAATCCACAGCACCACAGGCGGCTCTGTTTAATTAAACTGTGCTGACAGCTCATTTTAGATCATCGCTTTACGCTCCATGATCAGGAAAATCAACTCAGGGCATGAGCCAGTGCTACAGCAGGCAAGACTGTCTACCACCAAATTAGACACCCTGCTTGAAGGGGAACCGCAAGTACCTGGAGGTGGTGGCGGAGCAATGCCAGGAGGTGGTGGCAAGGCAATGTTAACCACGGCAGGAGGGCCACTTGGAGGTAGGTTGAAGTAATTTGCAGAAGCCTCCTCTTCTGCAGCTGGAGGAGGAGGGAGAGCTGCAGGAAAAGAACACAGTGGTTATGGAAAAATATCTCTCAGTCAAGATATGCCTTCAGAGAGAAGGCACAATCAGTTCTGCCACAAGGCCAAAGTGCTGCCACTATGGCACATAAGAAGCAGAGTGAGAAGCAGCTCTGTACTGAAACCCCAGAACAGCCACCATTTCTCTTCACTCAAAACCAGCTTTGCTTTTTCTGTCATACAATGCTCAGGGGACAAGGAAAACATTAACCAAGCCTTGAAAAACATGAGTTGCCTGTATCTAAGACCTAAGAAACTTTAATTTAGCTTCAACTTTTCACTCATCATGTAACTAACTCTTTTCACCCAGAATTTGCTTCCAGACAAAGCTCGCCTCCCATCCCAGCTGGATCTGCTGCAAACCTACCATCAGCGACTGCTCTGGGCTCACCAGTGCCTCTGCTGTCCTGACTGCTGGCACTGCTCTCAAGGGTTCAACACCAGCCCCTCTCACAGAAGCCAGTCAGCATTAAGTGTTCCAGAGATGAAAACAACACCCTTACCTCCAGGAAGTCCTGGAACCGGCTCCAGCTTTATCCCAGACTCTGTAGTACCTTCCTTGTCCTTTTCTTTTCCTCTTGCTGCTTGGGACCTAAAAACCAGACATAACTTTGAGAACAAGGATGAGAAAAATCAGGATAAGCAGATAACCACAGCACAACAGTTTCACTGTCTAGTCCAGACCCATTGCTTCAGGCCAAAGATGAAAAATCCACAGAACTGGTACAAAGCGTGCAAATAGCGCTTACAGGAAATGGATTAGAATCAAAACTACGGAAACTCCTCCATAGCCCTCAACCAGGAAATCCCTTATATAATTTGTGCAATTTGTGTAATCTCCAACCCAAATCCTACTGCTGAAAGGAAACCAAACATTAAGAGACCCCCAACTATTTACCAAATCCGCATCTACTCCAGCGTAACACCCAATCCTGCGACTGCACAAACTGAGTGGAGAACCTCCTTCCTTCCCCAGCACTCACCTTCCCCATTTGACATTGAGCCTGCGACCGTTGACAATGAGTTTGTTGAAGGATTTCTCAGCTGCCACTTCTGCAGCCTGCCGGGTGGCAAACTGGATGAAAGCACACTGTTGCCTCTGCACAACAGTTATCGTGCGAATCTCCCCAAACTGGTAGAAGTGATTTCTGTGTGGGGAAAAAATAAAAACAAAAAAAAGATTGTGAAACCCCACTCCTAGCCACAGAGTAGGGTCTCATCACATGCTGAAATAACGATGCTCAGATCCTTTTCTCCATCACCAGTTCAGACTAACCATTAGAAATCAAGTCTCTTGCCCCTCTGTGCAATTATGGAGCAATAAAAACTGCAGTAGCTTTTCTCAGCAGCAAGCTAGAGAGAGGCTGTGGGACTTTCTTTTAAGAAGTGTAACACTACCTCCAACAGCTCAGAAGGATGACTCATCCTTCAAGAGAGAAATTTTAATCAAAGCATCTGAAATGTGCCTGCTTATCTCTTCTCCAACAAGCTGGTACTCCTCTGCACTTGCCCACCAACCAGATCCCCATTAAGGAAACTGAAAGCCCAATTTATTTTTTCTCTCTCTCAAGAGAGACTTCCTCACTTGGAGATGAGCAGTAATCAAAACGTCAAATAAAAAGGCAAGGGCAATACAGATTTAGCAACAGACCTGAGATCCGATTCAGTGATAGTATCTCCAAGCCCTCCAACATACAGCGTAGTAATAGTCTTATCGTCAGGGGGGTCTAGGCGAGGCATGGTTGACGCTCGTTTCAGAAGTTTATCAGCCACAGGATCATTAATTCCATAGTAACGATCTTTGATGTTCTGATCAGCCAGAGGATCATCTGGATCTGTAGGTTTTTCGTGCCTAAAGTTCAGCAAACAAAGCACTTTGTAACACCCACCACAGCAGCACTAGGTTAGAATGACTCTAACTGCTGCCTTCCCTTCTAATGGCCTCTGGTCACTTATGTGCTTAACCCATGTCACATAAGCATGTCAAAATGGAACAAAAAGCTGTGAGAACTTAAATTGCAGCCAAGGCTGCCTCAAGTTTTGAATGAATGGTACTTCTGACAGCTCAGCACGCAACACTACAAAACACGAGAGCTAGCTTTCAAACGGCCTCTTGTCCAAACACAAAGATCTCTGACTGAGGGGACTGACACCACAAGGGAAAAAATGAGCTATGTGAGAGGAGAGTTGCAGCCGCCGTTTCAGCAGAACACTACAGGACCACGCAGCTAATTCCTCACAAAGGAACTTGCCACAACAAAGATGCATTCACTGGCACTGCAAGCCAACAGAACACACTTCGCACTGAGCCCAGCCACAGTGCTGCTCTCGGTTCACTTCAAACCCTGAGGAGAGCTGTGGTGAACAGATGAACTGTTTAAGCCATGTCTGTACCTGTAGGGACACTCCTCTCCTCTCTTGCACTCTCCTTTAACCCAGAAGGAACAGATATGAGGACGATTACGTTTGTAGTAAGGAGTGGTCCGAGCCAGCTTCAGCAGCATGTCGCTGGTAGAAGTAGCTTTTCCTAATGCACCAACTGGTCTAGTGCCGTCGGAATTGGATATCTAAAGAGCAGTTAAACCACAAATCAGTAGGTATACATCACCACTGAAAACTAATGCATGGAACCACAGCAAGCAAACAACTAAGATAAGCAAGTTCGGCTATTCCTCCCCCCTTCCTCCCCTATACAGACACACACACAGAGCATAGCTGTAACTATCCTTTCCCACCTCTCGTTCCATGTTCTGGGTGTAGTACTCCTTATTGACATCAGACTTAGGCATTTCATCCTTAAGGGAGAGTCCTGCATCCCGGACTTGAATAGGTAAACCTAGAATGAAAAAGAAAAATTCCAACAAATCTGTATGAAACATAAGGTGAAAGAGCAGCAAAAGTTATCGCAGCCTGTGTTAGCCAGAGATAAGTCCTCTACTGCTCGGGTACACCACAGCACCCTGAACCCTAGAAGAGGTGTGAGCATCAAGACTTGTCCTTCTTAAAGGCCATCTGGAGACAACCGTGCCAAGTAAATGCACACATTTAAAGACACATCACTGACTTTGATTTCAGAGGCAAGTAGACCAGCTTCTTCTCTTCGCTTCCTTTTTTTGGTACGCACCATATTCCAGGTCAAGCAGACAGGTCTGACAGACATTCTTCAGCTTGCTGCATGTCTGGCATACTTCTGTTTTCTTGAAACGCATACGAACACCAGGGCACCAGCGGAATACGGTGAAAGGCCTGGCACAAATCTGCAAAACAAAGTTGATACTCATATCGCTAGTGAGAGTTACCACTCTGGTTCTTGCATGGAAGCTTGGAAGTCCAAACACACCTACTCTCTTTAAATCATAAACACAATTTCTTCATCTTAGTGCTAAGATTCAGACCTCAAGGAATATTTGTGCCTTATTTTGACAGGAGAAAGTTTTAAGGAAGGTTCTTCTCTTGTGTTTCAGGTCTTTTTTTTATTACAATAACCCGAATGCTGAAGCAAGTCTACTCAAAGGAAAAGGAAATTCTCTTTCATTCCAGGCGATGTCAGCGTAGAGCTATTAAATTGCCAATTATGTGTAAATCAGTCACTGCAGAGCGGCAAGCCCAGCGAGAGGTTATGAGATGCTTGGGCCAGAAGATGACTACTGCTCTCTGTCTTATCTGGTGGAATGATCTGCTTCCACGGTCTGTACAGTTTGAGGAAGGGAAGCAAGATTTCAACATATTCCTTCTCCCTACATTAGATAACAATTAATGAAGGGGGAAGAACTCCTTTAATTTCTCTCAGTCAAGGTAACACTAAATATTTCTTGCTCTCTCAGAAATAAATATGGCTCATTTCTTAGACAGCTAACACAAATCACCACACAGCCACCAACAACATATCCACAGCATAACCTCAACTCCACTTACTCACGCACCACTTTGGAGTAAAAGCAAACTTGCATGTGAAAATACAAGATCACTGAAAATTGTGAAATACCTTCAAATATAGCACAACAATATCCACAAAACCTAACTGTGATAAACATAAGCAAATCCTAAGCCTGTCTGAACAGTCTTCAATAATTTTAAGACCAACTGACTGCCTAACAAAGTGCACAGCAGATTGACCTAAAAACGCATGTCTTCAATAATTTTAAGACCAACTGACTGCCTAACAAAGTGCACAGCAGATTGACCTAAAAACGCATGTAGTTACATAAACATGGTATCTGTTAACCCAGATAAGCACTTTTCTGAAACCATCAGGTTTTTTAACATTAAAATGTATTATTCCTAGAAATGCACCAGTTTAGACGTTCTTTCTTCAAAAGACAATAATCATACCTTGCATTCTTTTCCATATTTTTCTTTGGTCTGAAATATAATAAAAAAAATAAAAGAAAATATGAAATATCATAAATTCAATAGAAAACCATGAAATGTATCACTGCTGTTATAGCACAGTGCTTTTTTCCTAATTACGCTGCATTTAGACTCACCCATCCCTGTGTTATTGGTTTATACCTTAGCAGGTCACCAGAACAAGAAAGCATCCTAAAAAATGCTCAGCCTATTTTTGTTTCAGAAACATTCATTAAAACCATGGTATTTTAAGTCCCACCTCACATACCAATGAAAAGAAAGAGTGAAATAGAATATTAATGGCTATTTTTAAGCAAAGATGATGTTATAGGAAATAAATCCATGCAAATAAGCAGGTTTTGAAGTATCGCCTATACCAGCAGCAGGGCTACAGTTCACGAAAATATCGCAAGTTCCCCCAGCAAACTTGGTGGAATGAAAACGTGAAGGCAAGGTGACATCAACGCAGGTCATACACAACTGGACCGAGCATGGAAAAAAGCAACATAGAAGGGACTGACTCATCCTGCACGGAGGAAACCAAGGTAAACAAGCAAGGATTTAAACTGTCAGGCAGCCTTCACAAGACAGTTTTAACTTATTTTTACAGGTGCATTACAAATTGTGCTAAGCTATTTAAAGCAGTTCCCTGTGCTCCATGTTGCAGGATTCACCAGCACCAAAGCTTTGTATTTCCTGTGTTCTGCACTTTACATTATACCATCTTGCTCTCCTTTTTGACTTATTCTTAAATGACATACCTAATACCATGATATCACCCACCAACATGGGCTAGAACCAAGTCCTGTTGTGCAGAACCAACTAATTAGGAGTGCATGTCCGCCTCAGCATCTCCTCCCAGAGCCAGGCTTATTTTAGCTCCTGAAACACAACAGTTCTAGGGCCAACAGAGAGAAGAGGACTGCACAGTCAAACAGGCACATACCATTCGTATATATGGGTTTTCTCCAAGACATGTCTGGCATAGAATAGGGAAGTCCTGAATTGAACAGGAAAAGAGAAAATTAGGAATTTGCAACAAACTTTATCATCACAGTAGCACTCAAATCACACTCTGAGCTAACACTACTGAATTAAATAAATCAGACTGTTCGAAAGATGCAAAGAAACTTATTCAAGGCCGCTGAGAGAGCTGCGAGCTGCAACCCGCAACCCAAGGCCCATATTATGAAAGAAACACGACCTGCCAGCTATTCCAGCTCAAAGTAAAAGTTAGAGGAAACAAACAGCATATTCTTGAAATCTTCATTCTTCAGCGACCCGACTGCAGCAGATCACACACACACACATACATCCCCATTATCCTTCAGCATCTATTGTTTGCACTGGGCCCATCCAGGAAAGGCCTTAGCTCTCAGAAAACGCGCCCACGGGCACACGACGGGAAAAACTCAGCCCTCCCCAGACCTCCCCAGCTACCTGCCACCCCGAACCCCAGCAGGGAGACGGCGGGGGGTGGGGCCGCCCAGAGCAGCCCCCTCCCTTTTCCAGCCATAAGCAAGGCCCGGGTAAACGCGGCAGCCCCGTCCCGGACGGGGGACCGCAGGGACGCAGCTCCCCGCGCTGCCCCAAGCGCCGCCTCACGGCGCAGCCCTCGCCCTAGGCCTTGTCCCCCCTTCCCCCGCCGTCGCCTCACGGCAGCCGGCCAAGGC
>VZZY01025193.1:79488-94531 GCA_013400335.1 Eurystomus gularis | reverse complement strand
GAGGGCGTAGAGGCGAAACCATTGGTGAAAGGCGGGGGGGAGTGCTTAGATGTTTGAATTGTTAATTCTTTTCTAATGAACCGCGGCGTAAGAACGAGGGCAATGACTCCGAGAACCACGTTTGCTTTATTGAAGGTCACTACACGACGTCAAGCGTAAGGCAGCAGTGGGGCGAGGGCGAGGGCCCCAGGGAGCGGGGACAGAGGAGGGACAGGCCGCCCAGGTCTCCCCCACCGCCCGCGGGCGCCTGCGGGAGGGGAACACAACTCACCGGGGTCATCACACTGCTCACGACGACCTCGACCAACGTGCCTTCCGGGGTCCGGCGGAACGCCGGGCGGGTTGTGCCAGCAGCGGCCCAGGGAACGGCCCCTCGGGCCTGGCTCGGCCGCCAGCACGTCCCCAAAGGGCTCTTGGCCAGAGAAGTGATGGCCAGAGGTTAAGCGCTGTGTTATCCGCACGGGTAAAGCCACAGCTGGCCCTGGCGCTAGACATGAACTACAAACAACAATGCTGAAACTCATGCTGTACACTCGCATGTAACCTATGCCAAGTTGTAAATGCAGCGCCTCACTGCTCCGAGACCTGCCGCAGGCACACCACAGCAGGGTTATCATGTTTCAGGTGCTGCCCCATCACTTTCTCCAAAGAATGGAGCAGGCAGCCCCCTCCCGTCCGCCCCTGCAGAGACTTGCTGCTCCATGCCAGCAGAAGCATGGCACAAGGGTCTGGAGCAGCACGGCCATGACTGGCTGGGATTTGAGCCTTTCCCAGCATGGCAAAGCCCATCAGAAATGTTTGTTTAACAAAGGTCAGTGCCTGGACTGGGAATGCTCTGCAGGATGAGCAATCTCATGCACCTGCCCTAAGCTACGCAGTTACTGGTAATTCAGTATCCTGGATACACTGCTCTTAATTGCTGATTTTAGCCTGAACTGGAGCCAAATTACACCCCAGATAAATTACCTTATGATATAGTGTACACTAGTTAACATGTAATGGTCTTTCAACCTTTACACCTCCCTCCCACCCACCCTTAACTGGAAAAAAAGAGTAAGAACTCAAACAGCCTCTGTAGTTCTACATATATCAGACCTAATCTTAACTCTCCAGGTTTCATACTCTGCTCACTACCCCTATTAACACACTTTAATTGATCTGAAGACTGCCAGGCAGCCCCTACAGAGCATCCCTGCCTCAGTTCAGAGCTGTAGCACAACCTGAACTCCCAGCTCGCAGGACATCATGCTGCCACATCCCACTAAACACAGCAGGCTGACAGCAGGCTCGGCTGCCCATCAGATCCAGGAACACTGCAGTACACTATGTTCTGGGTTTAAAGGCAAACAGATCATTTTCTTCATGAAAACAGACCTGTTGCCTCAGCTAAGCAAGCTACAGATGCTGGAGTGGTCAGGTTGTACGTCCCAATCCCCCACAGCTGTGGTACCCTACAGGGAAGCAGAAAACCCAAAGAAAGCCTCGTGCTGCTGTCAGTAACTTGCCAATAACACAGCAGACGTGGCCACCTAACACATTTGTTCGGGAAGAGTGCAGCTCTGTGTGAAAAAAGTTGTTCATTACTGAGTGTGTGACATCAGGTTTGTGGGCTAACACAAAGACAAAACAATACAGGTTCTTTTCTGCTGATAAACCCAAACCTAGCCAGGTATAGTGCAGATCTGGAGAAAGCAAGACCTTTCTCTGTACTGAAACACATGTTGCAAGTTAGACTAGCCTGTGGTGAGTAGTGGGGAAGCAGAGCGGTAGTTAGGTTGCACTACAACAAGAGGAGAGAGAGAACTAACCGTCCCAAACCACGGCAACCTCAGCTGCCTTTCATGGCACACAGCTACACATCACAAAGGAGCTCTCGAAGAATGTTTCACCAAGTGCTCTCTTCACAGTGATAGTCCATCCTGCAGCCAGCCGTCGGGGCGCGAGTGTCGGGAGCGTTTATGGGAGCACTGGGCCGAGGCTGAGCTCCACGTGATGGGTGAGCCAGATGACCTCAGAGCCATGGTCACCTTCCTCGCTGGGCCGGATTGGAGCAGCAAGGTTTTTAAACTCATGCTTCATTTTGAAACTCACGGTCACTTCACCCTCTTCTTTCTGTGGGGTGACCTTGATGAAAACTCCCACCTTGTTGGCTTTTCTGAAGGCAATGACACTGCAAGGCAGAAAACAAAAGAACACAGGGTCAGCCAAGTTCTCAAACAATTGTTCCGGGAGATTTATTCTGACACCAAGTAACAGGGATGCTCAGTTTATGGCTGAATATGCCCTGCTAGAAAGCAGCCCTGTTTCTAGCTTACTCCCCACTGCTTTTTGCAGGGGGCCCTCAGCCCCTCCTGCCTCACGACCAGAACACGGGTATCCCTGTTCACATTGGCAGCTGCTGGCACACCCTTCACACAGAACACACCTACTCTGGCCATGGCATTATATACCCAGGAGTGCAAGAAGGGCCATAGTCTACAGCTCCAGCTGCTCTCTTAAGAGCTGTAGAATGTTTTCCAGTTTGAAGGCTGGAGGCACTGTCAGACCCTGACCATGTAGTTCCCGTGGCTACTGTCACCCCTCTGCTTGCAAAGGGAAGGATTACACAGAGTATTCCTGGAGAGAATTAGTGCCAGCACCTCCAACTCAGCCCCTGGAACAGCATGCCTCATCTTGCAGTAAACAAATGTCTCCTGAAGAGCCCAAACCACAAGCCACAAGCAGAAAGATTTGCATTGCTGATCTGTGACCTTGCATTGCTGATCTCTGACCCCCACAAAAAACCACCACCCCCACCCCCAAGAAAACTCCAAAACATGCTCAAGACAGAGTGAGTTACTTGGCTGGAATGCCAAGTTTAAGAGACAGGATCCCCACAGGACAGACAACACTCACTCAGGGTCATCCTGGAAGTCCTGAGGCTCTGCCAGCTCATCATATTCTGCTGCAGCATCTTTGCCAGCCAGAATAAGCTCCTTGGGAGGAACCGTTACCTGAAACAGCATGAAGAGAAGCAGCCTCAGCACTGAGCACCACCTACACTGCGAGCAGGAGAGAGCTTTCCCCTTCTGAGGGCTGCTTTACTAGGGTTTAACAGAGAAGTGATTGATTCTGAGCTCTCCTCCGCTCTGGTACCACCAGGTTACCACTCCGCCAGTGAAATCAGGTTATTTCTCCTTTGGCTTCTAGATCTCAATGAACAAGACACAATTTCAAAATACTTTATGAGCTGATGTTTAAAATAGTGACAGTCATTTCAGCTCTGAAGAGGAAAATGCAACATAGTCAGCAGGGACTGAAGGACATATGAAAAGTGTGACCTGTGGAAGGATAAATGGGAGTGGGAAGCCTTGGAAGAGGCCTGGGCTCACACAGTGGGAGGGTGCAATACCTTGGCAGTGCTGTTGATGTTGTCAGGGTCTCCCTCCTCACACTCCAGCAGTGTGACATGGGTGATGTTCTCCACTGGGTTGGTTAGAGTCAGAAGGACTTGGCTCTCCTGGGGAGATTCAGGAATCACAGTTCAAGAAGCAGTTATTCTAAAATTCATTGTTACTGGTAGCACCTCCATCTTCTGTGACTGAACAACACCTTCAAAAATTGCATTGCATACACTCAAGGGATTGGTAACCAACACCCCCAGTCTGTACAAAAGGCACCAATGCCACGCAGCACTCCTTCTTAATAGAAGAAATACACATCTTTGGAACCTAGCCAAGATCTCCACTCCACACCTTTTATTCTTCAGATACTGGCATGTGCTTATGATGCCAGATGTCACACTGCACAGTAATCTACTATGCAGAGTGACGTGTACACAAAGTGTTATTCTGACCACTCCCTTAAACCCTCTCTAAATGGAGTAAGCAAAGCCCTCGGTGAACAACCATCCCACCAGTCATCTTCCAAAAAGATCCCACATCCACACCCCCTGGCTGTGCCTCACCCTAAGACATTTCTGGAATGAAGTACTGACCTTCATGTAGCGCAGGTTGGGGATAGACATGATTCTCACTTCAGGGATATAGTTACTACAACAAGAACAAAGCAAACGACCGTGAGGGACTGTTGCTATGACCCACCTCCTGAAGCACAGGGATGTCTTCACAGACATCCAGCTGACTTGTTCAACGCTATTACAGCTTAGCTTACATTAAAAAGAAAAACAAAGTGCCCTTTTGCTGTATAAGACTAATCCTACTAACTCCTGCTACTGTCCAGGGCTGGCACAGCACACAAGGTCTTTTTCAAATTGCTGAAATCTTCAGCAAACTTTTCAGAAGATCAGGAAGCAAACCTACTACAGCTAAGCTGAATATATTAAAAAGGTGATTACGCCATCCTAAGAGATGACACAATCAGACAAGAGGTCAAATCAAGAATACAATAGCAATTAAACCAGGAAGTATTAATTACGCATGGATAGGCAGTTGTTCTCCCCAGTCCCCAGATCTTACTTACACAGCAACCAGCTGGATCTTGAATTTGATAGATGTTGGATTGAATTCTGGTTTGCTCAGGTTATGTTCACATTTCTAGACACAAATATATTTTAGTCAGCACTGAAAGACAGTGCGCAGTCATGCATTGAAGAGTCAGAGCTGCGAGCACCATGCCACTAGCCATGACATCACCGGCCTTCAGCACACTGCACATAAAAACTGCCTTGGGGTAAACGTAGCCATTGCTACTGACACTCCAGAAACATCATATACAGCACTATTGGTGCGATCTCAGAAACACCAGGTGTAAAAACACTCAGACACTCACTAACTGCAGCAGGAAGAAGGCAAAAATACCTGCAAGCCTTTAGATTTACGCTCCAGAACCCATTAAAAAACCCAAACAGCTGGAACTCAAGACTGATCTCCTCACAGGTTACACTTCAAATACAGGCTCAGCCTGACATTACTTATTTCTGAGAAAATATTTAGCATCTTAAATACCTACAAGAATATTGATGTATTACTCTGGGAACTAGATAAATATCCCCGTCTCACTGAGAAGGCAAAGCAGCTTTTTGAAGACAATGTAGTGAGCCAACAGCAGAACCTGGACTTAATTCTTGCCTATCTTCACTTCCCAGCTCTCTAATTTTCTCCTCTGAAATATCCTCTTTCTATTACTTTAAGGGCATCTTCAGTACTCTGCACTGATATTTTGTTTGCCAACTTAATTTTAGTCTTCAGTAATAGCAGAAATGTTTTAATTGTGACTGCAGTGGCAGCCTTCTCCAGTTCCTTGGCTAGGCAGAGCACATAGACCTTTACGCAAACCCACCTTTGTATCTTTATACACTTTTGACAATACTTTCACAATCTTCACCACATCAAGGATGTGACAGCCTCCCTTATCTCCTAGTTACCAGGAATTAGGTTAAGAACTTACAACATCAGAAGCACTTGAGCAGTTTCTATTAAAAAGAGCATTTCTTTTTCCCTTTTCCCACAGTCCAAGTTCTGTGAGCCTAGAAAAAGCACTTTTTTGTAGTTAATTACCTACCCGACAGCGTAGTGAACGTTTGATCAGAAGGTGCTTATGACGTGGGTAGAGTTGGGAAGCACAGATTGGCTGGAAGTCAGGCTGCAGCAGACGCTGGCGCAGAGTCGTCACTGGGTGCGCAACAGTAAGCAAGACAAATTAACATCTCACTCAGGCACTGAAATTCAAGCTAGACCATACATGTGCGCTGGCCTAAGAGCAAGTGTGCAGCATGCTGTGTGCAGACACGCTACCATCTCCAAGAAACTTAATTTCACCTGCACCCAGTAATTCAGAAGCCACTGGTGAGTGTCACTGTTTCTGGCAGTGAATGAATGGAAGGTAAGAGCATAGAGCTGCTCTGACCAGGCACAGTAACACTAGAGCCCAGGAGAAACAAGGGACCCTCATGTCTATTCAGAGCTCAGCTGGTGTGGAAACAGAATTCTGTAATCATCTAGAAAATAAGTTCTTTCCTCTGCAAGGGCAAATGAGTTTTCACAGCTTTGTTATGCCCACAGCTTTGTTATGCCCACAGCTGGGTGCTACACGAGGACAGTGTACAGCTTCTCAGCAAGGAGTTTGCATAACTCAAGAGCTGCACACAGAATTAGTGACTAGATAGTTTCTGAGGCAAAGTAGTCCCAGCAGCCAAGCTTCTCATGGGTTTCTCCCAAAAAACTGGCTGCCACTGTTCCCAGTGTCTATGAGGCAGTGAACCACCTGGCAGCCTTTCCCTCACTGCGGGGAACCACAAAAGTTGTCTTTACCAGCATCATCCTCTCACAACACTGACAGTCTCATGACAAAAGGAGACCAAGATGATCTAGCCCTTTCCATAAGCCTTTCATTAATTAATTAATATTGGCGGACTTTGCAGGTCTGCAGGTCTAATGAGAACATCTGTCCTATGTGGAGCCACCTCAGTAGCAACTCCGCATCGCTTCCTGTACCTGCTGCTTTATTCCATTCACTCCCAAGTTTCACTGACCAGTTCACAATATTTGCTGATTAAATTACAAACCAGCTAAACAACTGGCAAGTGTATGCAAGCTGGTCCAAGCTGATGTCAAAGTAATGCGCAATTGTTACTTAACAGGTCAGTTTTGGTTCCAAATCCCCAGCAGCTCAACTAGTTGCTTATTTCCTCCTATTATTTGAAAAAGGACATCAGCTCTTTTCTCCATCCAAAAGCTGACACTTCACATGTGGACAAATTAAGGTCAGCAAGAAAAGGAAACAACTGTTAAGAGGCCTGACGTATTTGGCTCTGAGCTTCCTTGTACAACTGAGGCTGCATTCAACATTACCATTGAAAAAGTCACAAATTTCCCACCATTTCAATCCCAGCATAAAAATTACTAAAATCTTAGGCCATGAGGAACCCCATGGACAGGTTTCCAAGCACTGCCCACATTATAAAACATAAGGGGAAAAAGTGACAGGATATTAAGGTGTTACCCTCTGTCAGATTGATGGGCCTTGTGTAGTAATCCTCAGGAAGAGGTTCCACTTCTTCCACTGCATCAGCCGGCTCAATCTTGATCTCCTTCTGGTCCTCTCCTTCTTTCAGGCTGAAGTGAAGTGAGGAACAGCTCGGTCAGAGTACAGGACAGATGCTCTGACAGACAGCGACAGCAGTAAACGCATTATAGCACAGACGTCAGCAAGACCTGAGACTGCAAGACAACAGTAACTGCACAAGGATGGGAGCAGTCACTTGTTTCTACTGGGAGAAAGCAAAACATCTGGAGCTGCTGCACAGAGACACCTGAGGACTTGACATCTCTCTAACGCTCCAAAGAAGAAAGCTCCTCTCACTGCTATCTGCTTATACGTTCATCACTTTTCTGAAGTTGCTTTACTGTCTCTTGCCTACACCTCCCATCCTTCCCACAAAGGTAACCCCAACCCTGAGACTCACGAGAGTCCAGCAAGGGCACTGATGGGTGCTCCGGGCCTCTGCCGTTGAAGCCTGGTTCCAAGACCATATTTGTCCTACAAGGGAAAAAAGGAACAGTCAGCTTCATATCTGCTTCCTGCCAGGACAAAGAGACCTACTGCAAACTCATCCTTTGAGCTGCATGACAAGCACAGGGAGACAAGCAAAGGAAAGCAAAAAGGGATTAAATGCTTCCTCAAATCATTTTTTTCTGCTCAAACTGTTAGTAAGGAGAAAACAATTACCACCACACTACAGACAGGGAGAGATGGATGGGATGTACGTGGCTACTGCTCATAAAGCTTTTGCTCTTTCCTTAAATCACCAGCCTGCACTACTGAGACACTTTCCTTTGGTTTCTTCAGAGCAACAGCACGTCAAACAGAGCAGAATGAAAGCTCTCAGCTGTCAGAACTGGGTCAATGTGGGCACACATCTGCCTGAAATGTTCTGCATCAGTACTAGAGGTGGCTGTAAGGTTCGGCCTCCTACGAGCCTAGTTACCAACAGGGCTCTCTCGCCAGGCACCACCGATTGGCAGGAATCGCTGAGCTACTCCCCAGCTTTCTACAGGTGAGGTCTACAGAGGGTGCTTGGAGGCAAAAATCTTCCTTCTGGGCAGAACTGTAAACCTAAGTTCTCCCCAAACAAGCGCTCTGAGCATCAGCCTACCATGGTGATTTTTCAAGGATCGGAAGTTTAATGTTAGCACCATTTTCCTTGGGCAGACAGATGGCTGTGTCTCACCAAGCTTGCTGAAGGACAGCTTTTCAAGTGCATGTTACTTACCCAAAGACACTCCCCTGTTTGTAAACTAACAAAACCCTCTTTTTTTAACAAACGTTACCCTCTAACTAGTGAGCCTTCACCTGCCTTTGTTCTAGACACATCCAAGTCAGAAGCCCTGCAGCGTGGTGAAGAGCAGCATCTGTTACTCTCCTTCAGTTGGCACCCTGAGAGCTTTAACACCAGCAGAAACTGTGAGAAGACTTACCACTACGTGTATAGTGTGTTGCTGTAGAGAGCCCCCAAAATAGCAGCAGGTAGCAACGGAGACAAAAAATGCAGCCATAAGACACAAGCAAGAGCAGAGAGCAAGCACAGTTAATTGAGAAGTAGCAAGCATACGCAGAGTCACCCAGCTAAAAAAAGTAAGCATTGACCTGCCAGTTACAATAAACAAACCATCCAGGCCACAACCAAGACTTTAGGTTAATTTCAGTTGAGACTTCAGGCAGAAAAGTGCCAGATAACCCTGATCTAACTGTTACCGAGCTGTGGTATGCAGCTGTCCTGAGAAAGAGCTACTGCTGGTATCGTGACTGCAGTTGTGCTGCATTTCACTGCAGGGTAACATACTCCTTTGCACAGCAAGTGTAAACCCTCCTGGCATTATCAGAGGGGACTATGAGAGAGACATGCAAGGTAATACACAATAACAGGTGTAAAACTACTTGTCCCTAAAGAAGCCCTGTGCCCTCGCACATTTTCTTCACATTCTTGATTTAAAAAAAGCTGAACAGCCCTAGCGTGCTACTAACTATCTAATGGGAGGCTGTTGGGCCATCACTTGTTGGGCCATGCTGCTCCGAGCATAGTGCTCCCAGCTCACCGAGAAGGCCAGAGGCATGTAGTTTCGGCGTCGCACCAGCTTCTTCCGGTCCCGCTCAATCTTCTCTTTCTGAGCCAACTGCTGGTAGTACTCAACCAGTTTGTTAATCTGGAGGGATGAAAAGGAACAGATACCTAGTGAATGGAGAATGAATGCCAG
Source organism: Eurystomus gularis (assembly GCA_013400335.1). Taxonomy (NCBI): domain Eukaryota; kingdom Metazoa; phylum Chordata; class Aves; order Coraciiformes; family Coraciidae; genus Eurystomus; species Eurystomus gularis. The sequence continues at coordinate 85,337 of VZZY01025193.1, read as the reverse complement.
ACCAGCTGCAGCATTTGTTTGTGAACATGCTGGGGTTCCTGCTACTTTTTGTTCCTAGCACCAGCTGTATTTTGAAGGATATGCATTAAAGAAGCCTCTGTGTTTTACACCACACTGTGGGTGACAAACTGACCCTCCTTTGGGAAAGACATTCATCGGAGAGTAGTGTCCAAGTCTCACTTTGCAGTCAGCCAACTGAGACTTCGTTCACGCATTTGTCATGACTGGACAGAGGTTGTTGTGTGCCAAAAATGAGCAATTTGGATTAGTAAAGCAAACAGCATCTTCTTCCCTCCCTCCCGAAGCTGATCACATCTAGCGTGGAGCCCTAACTAGTGACAGGGAAGGGTAGTAAAGGTGTGGTTCTGTTTTCCAGATCCTAGACACACTCTTGGTCGGAAAACAGCTTTTATTCACATACATACGCAGCATATTCATTGGTGTCGTTTTAACAGCACCATGAGATATGATGTTTGCAAATGAGTTTCTTCTGAAAAGGAGATTTTATACTGCAACATCCATGGGAGAGCCTCTAAGAGGCCTTCCTTCCATTGAATTCAGTCAAGGTGGAGATTAGGAACTGGAGCTGGCATCTGAAGGATTATATAGATGCAGAAAAAGTGATTGTGAGGGTCTAGCGCCTCTAACAGCTCTTTCTAGCTGAAGTGTCTCAGCCGAAGCACAGCATTCCCCTTCACTCACCCTCTGCGTGTGAGGATTCTCCGGCTCCTGCCAGCCACCACTAGCTGCACAAGAAAGAGAAAAAAACAAAGTCCTCTGGAGAAGATTTTTCAGACTTCACACAGAAATCATATCCAACACCAAACTTTCTTGGTTTTACTCATGAAATACACCATTCCTTATCTTTGCTATGCTTGCTATTGCAATATTTTTAAGTCCATGTGCAAGTACACATCTCTGAAAGCTTTTCACAGGCAGGTTTGGACTGAAGGCGCTTCACCAGCTTTTACACTGTGTTTTCAAACAACTGCTGTTTGAGAGATACTCAGGACAGCACCAAGGAGTTACTTTAGCAGCTCCCAGTCTTCAGTCACATCAGCACTGGAAGTCAGATAATCTGCTTTGTCTACTTAGCTCCATTTCTGAAGCCTGACAGATATCTTCTGCATGTCTTATGCACCAAGAAATAGATGACAGATTTGTTCCAGTGCTGTCATGACGAGAAAAACCAAGTACAAACACTGACTAGCAACTCTGGAATAAACCTAAGTGAAAAAAAGCGATAGAAAATACATTAGATGTTTTTGCTGTCAGAGTGAGCAGCTCCCAAGTCTCTGAAGGTACACGAACAAGATCCCAGCTGTGGGGAGAGTGCACCAACTAAAAAAGGCCCTTGTTTGACAGCTTTCTCACTAGTCAGGTAACATGAGTATGGAAGTAGGTCACACGTTCCACTAACTCAACTCTTCAGAGGAGATTTCAGCAACAAACCATTTTCCTGTGCACTTCCAGCTGTGACTCAAAACCTGGACAGTTATTACATGCATCGTTTGCCAGAAACTAATTTTATTATCTGTTACATCCAAAGCACAAACTGGGCTCCTGCTGCTACTCAGTCTTCTGTCTTTGACTGCCACCTACCAACAGACTTGTCTGCCATGCCCACATCCCGAGAAGTCCAGCGGCAAAAGCCACAGGCCAAGTAATACGCCTTCTTCATGGTAGTCTTGGCCGGGTCATCAGGGAGCGGAGCAGGAATGCTCGTGGCCCGAGTGGAAAGGGTGTGCATGCAGCAGGGGCAGTCAAAGCAGTTCGCACACCTGTAGGGAGGAAGGGCTGTACGATAATGCTCTGACAAGGGTCCCAAGGGAAAATGCTCTCAACAAACAAATCAGGATTAAACCAACAGACTTCTTCATCTTACACAACAACATTTTTTAGGAAAAAGGGCAACAGAGCCATCAATGGGAACAGGAGGGGCTTGAAGTCAGCATAAGAAAGGCAACAGCGAAAAATACTGGTGATAACTAAAAAAATATTTTGTATGATGAGAGCAGGTCATCAAAAACAGTAAAACGTGAAGACAACATGGTACATCATGGAAAGACACTTATTCCCCAAAACAGACTAAAAGGTAACAAGATGTGATGTGATTTTTGACGGGAGTTTTAGATACACACGGTCAGGTGTTGATTAAGGAAGGAGTTGTTTAAAATCGAGAGTCTTGATGAAAAAAAGCCAGAGGAACCTTACCTATTCTTTTTCAGCTTGGCTTCAGCTGAGGGCATGTTTTCCAGGCAACTGGGGCAATAGTGAGAGTCCACCTAATGAAGAAGATAGGCACATCACACTTGGTGGCACACATTTGGCTGGCCAGCATGCTGGCAGCAGCCTGGGACTCTGCCGTGCCATTTAACATGGCTTTGCGCCTGGCAACAGACAGGTGAAGTCAGGGAAGACTTGAGATATTTTTTGGTATCTGAAACTGTAGCCCATCTCAGCCAGATTTTGATCTTCAGGTAAGAAGGTTTCTTAAGTCAAGAGAGATTAAACTACACTGCCTAGTAAATGGGAAAGGGACAACCTGGGTTGACCATTTGCAGTTGCCAAAATTTCATTTTTCAGCTTGAACAATAGGTTTTAACATGCTATTTTCCATTTATATCTAAATTTATTCTGCCCTTGTAGTTTACACTGGTCAGATATATACACATTTCAGAAAACACTTTGTACCTGTCTGTTACCACAAACTGATTTTGGCAATTAAAACAACAGTAGCAAGAAGAGGGTCCCCCTCCTGAAGGGGAAAACAAACTTAACATTAAACATGCAAATGCACAATGCCTGCACTTGCCACACTACTGAGAATTCACAGTGGATGCTGCCTGGTGACAAATCTACTTTCTACTTTTCAGAGGCTTTAACATTTCCAAAGACACCTCGTTGAGACTTGGGTTGCAGAGTCACTCTTTTAAGGCTTTTCAGATTAATCATAATTTCTTACTCCACCCAGACTTCCACAAAGTCAATTTTACCAATTTTATTACGACTACTTGTGCCATCACACGAGCAGCCCCAGGATCAAGGCTTGCCCATGCCCTGCGCCAAAGCAGTGCTCCTGACAGGCCCCCACACACCCGCAGACATCGTTCCAGCCTAATGAAACAGCTTGAGGCTCCCGCCATTGCTGAACAAAGAACAAACCCTCCACAGCAGAAATCCTACAGCGTGGAGGAAAAGCTTGTCCAGGTGGAAAACCTCACCCCAAACAACCTCAGCCCCGACTCTATTCTCAAAACAAGTACGATGTTCTCAGCCCCTGCCAGCAAGCATGAGGCTTGTTACGCCCGGCACGTCTCGGCAACCCCGGGGGCCGTCAGAGAGCAGCTCTGCCCCTGTGAGACAGCACCAGCCCAAGCCCGGGAACGGTGCCGGAGCTCCGGGCCCCGCTCGCTCTTCGCTCCGGCCTGGCCCCACCGGGGGGGTGTGGGTCGGCGGGTGTCGCTGTCCCGCCCCGGCCGGGCCCGAAAGGGATGTGGGTGTGGGAGGGGTCCTTGTCCCACCCTGCCAGGCTCCGCGGGGGGCGCTCCCACCCAGCCGAGGCCTATTGTGGGGGGCACGTCCCAGACGAGGCGAAACCGCCTCCCGCGGCAGTCCCCACCCCTAGTACGGGCACCTCAGCCAATCACAGCCGAGCTCTGCCGGCAAGACAGCCGTTCAGATCCAATCCAACGCAGGGCACCGCCCCTTCTCTCATCCGCTGCCAATCACTCCGCTCATGAGAGACGGCGGTGCCCACCCCTTAGCCTCGCCACCAACCAATAGCAAAGCAGACAGCATGTGAGCGGCAGAAGAGCCACCAAATCGAAGGCCGCGGAGAGGGCAACGTCCCGCCCCGTCCCACGGGGCCGCGGGCGCGGCTCTTGCCGGGGCCGCCGTTACCTCGTGCGAGACGCACTCCAGGGAGCGGAGCTCGCTGCAGTACCGGCAGAAGTACAGCTGCGACAGTGGCGCCCGCATCTCCTTCTCGCCGTGCACCAGGTACAGCACCCGCTCCGACTGCAGCAGCGACGCCATCTTGGGAGAGGGGCTACCGCCACCGCGCCTCCGCCGCCGTCCGTCAGACGTTAACAGTCAGCGTCACCACGCCGCCCCGCCCACGTGACCGCCGCCGGGAGGGGGCGGTGTCCGCAGCGTGGCCCCGCCCAGCTCCCGTGTCGCGGAATGGCGGCCGGGGGAGCGGCGTTTGGGGGCTGTGCTGTGCCCGCTCTGCGGGGCTGCCCCCCGCTGCTGCGGCACCGTGAGGGGCCCAGCGTGGGGAGGGGCCTTTAAAGCTCATCGAGTTTAACCCCCCTGCAGGGACATCTGCAATTAGAGCAGGGTGCTCAGAGCCCCGGCCAACCTCACCTGGAATGTTCCCAGGGATGGGGCATCGGCAACCTCTCTGGGCAGCCTGGGCCAGGCCCTCACCACCCTTGTCGTGGGTGAAGGAAGAGCAGCCGTGCCCTGGCTTGGCCCCGAGTGTCCCACTGCCGGGCTGTGCGCTCGCCTCAGTGTTCCTCTGGGCTAGGAGGGGGAGCAAGGCCAGGGCTGCCAGCCTGGCTGCTTCGGGCAGTGCAGAGCTGTTTGTAATACCTTTTCCTGTGCTTGACCTGCTTCTTTTCCCTGAGCCTTTGTTCACATTTGCTTCGCTGCCCACGTTCCTTTCTGAACCCACAAGGGGATAGACTTCTTCAGTCCTCAGCAGTGGTTTCTCTTTTTTTTCACGATCACTAAGATCCCAACAGAGACAAACATCCCCGTGTCTTGGGATCAGCAGAAAAGTGTGAGGTCTCAGCAAGCTGTGCTGCGGTTTGCATCCAGAAGGCAGAGCTTGCATCAGCAAACCACCTCCGGTTTGCTCCTAGGCACACCACCCAAGCGTCCACTGTGGTCATGGCCTGGCCTGCAGTGTCACTCTGCGTCCTCACCCCGGTATGTCTGTCCCCACACAGTGCCTGGCATCAGCCTTACCCTCTGCCTGTCACTTGTCCGTGCAGCTCCGGAGGAAACTCCTGCCCATGAAGATCTGCTGCTGCTCACGATAAAAACCCCATGTGCTTTTTATCTGACCAGCAGCTGGAGCGGGACACACTGTTGGGAAGGCTGGGAGCAGGCTGCCCGTGCAGGAGCAGGGAAGCTGTGTGCCTGGAGACCAGGGGTATCTGAAAGCACATGGTAGTGGTCTCCACCACTAGGAATCTGGCAGGTTTCCCTGGGAAAGGTAGGAGTGAAGGGTGCAGTGTATGGGTCCCACTGCGGGTGATGCCTGGTTTGTGTCCCAGCAAGAAAATCAGAGCATCGCCCTTGCTTCCTGGGGCCGGCCAGGAATAGCTGCTGTTGGCTTTGCCTTCCAGCATCACAACAGAGTGGAATATTCCACTAAGCAGCGGGAATGCTGTTCCCAGTTGGTGGGCCGAGGTCTGCTGCCTCCCTGGAGATGCTCTCTGCCCATGTGCCTGTAAATCAACCCCTCCCGTAGCCCTGGGGAGCGCTGGCTGGCACCTCGCTGCTGGGCTCTGTTTGGTTTTCCCTTTTCCTCTTGACTCGGGCATCGGAGCCGAGTGGGTGCATGTGAAGCAGGAGGGGAACGGGTCAGGGAAAAAGCCCGATATTAAGCTGTTATGCTGTAAAATGTCCCCACGGCTCCTCCCTGGCACTTGAGACCTTCGAGTTTGGCTCCAGGTGGTCTCTCCTGGTTGGGAAGGGGGATGAGCTGGAAGGTGTTCTTGCTTTATCCCGGTGCAGAGCAAAGGTCCTGCCTGTCCTGTCCTCCCTCCCTCTCCGCCCTTTCTCCTCCTCCTTTCCCCTTCCCCTCCCCTTCCCCCTCCTCTCCCTCCTGTTCCCCC
>VZZY01025193.1:57647-72969 GCA_013400335.1 Eurystomus gularis | reverse complement strand
GACGGGGGGGGTGTGCGTGTCCCCCCCCCCTCCACCGCTGTTCCCGGGGGGGTGAGGAGGGTCCCCGCGCCCCACGGCCGCCCCGGCCATGGGGGGCTGGTCCCGCAGCGCCTGGATCTTGCCCCTTTTCTTGGCTGGGCTCGTCCAGAGCCAGGAGAGGGAGCAGGTAAGAGGAGGGGAGGGAGAACCCCCCGAGGGGGCTGCGGGGAAGTGGAGGGGGGGGGGATATGGCACCCTGGGGACACGCCTGTCCCCAAGGCTTGCTGCAGAGCTTCCAGGGGCAGGAGGGGGCACGGTGGCCCCGTGACACCCCCCCAGTCCTGGTGCCTGGATCACGGCTGGGGTTGCTGGGCTAGTTCTTGCAAAAGGGGAATTGCTGTCCTGGGGTCGGGGACAGTCTTGTTCCCCCCCCACCCCCACCGCCAGTGACCCCCGCAAGGGCAGAGCACGGGGCTTGTCCCTTGCGCAGTGTCCAAAGGGGGTGCGGGGGCCGCTGTGTCCCCACAGCCCGGCGGGCAGAGAGCAGGGGTGGGACTGTCACCCCCCGGCCAGTCCCCACTCCGGGGGCGGGGGGCGAAGCGGAGCCCCGCGGCCGGGATCTGGCGGGCCCCATGGAGGCTGAGCTCCCCGAGCAGAGCCCCTGCGGCTTTATCGTCTGCCGGTTCCTAAAATAGCCCCTCGGCGGCACTTGGGTGAGCCTGGGTCCCTTCATGGGAACAGGAGATGGGCTCCCCTGGGTGAACCCCTGCACTGCTGCAGGCAGGGGCTGCTCCACCCGAGCCCTGCCCTGCGCGGGTCTCATCCAGCCCCGACCCCTCCCTCGCCTGGGCTCGGCTTTGGCAGCTCCTGGGCACCCCGGCTGCCCCTGCCCCAGAGGGGTGCGTACAGGGGTGATGGGCTCCTGCCCACCCACGGCCCCGGGGAGGCTGGCGCTGGTCTCCTCCTGCGCTATGACGCCAGCTCGGGCTGTTTTCCAGCCTCTCCTCGCCTTCCTGCCTGACCCTGGCCGGGTAAACATCCCTCCAGCTGCAGCCAGCCTCGCTGGCTGGGCGCGCCCATGTGTGCACACGCATGTGCATGCAGAAGCCAGTCTGTCCCATCACCGTGACCTTGGCATGCTGAAGCCTGGCTGCTGCCAGCACCGTTCAGGGCAGGAGACACAACGCTGGCAGCTGCCATCTCAGCCAGCACCAGGGCTGGACCCGCTGCTCCAGTGGGCATGGGTGGCTGTGGGGTGGCTGGCAGCCCCCAGCCTGGTCCCATGGGATGCTACTTGCTCCACAGGTGAAATGCTATGACTCGGTGCAGGGCACCATCTACGACTATGGGGCCCTGACCATCGACGGGGACGAGTACGTCCCCTTTAGGAAGTATGCGGGGAAGATGGTGCTCTTCGTCAACGTGGCCACGTACTGAGGCCTCACCCTGCAATACGTTGGTAGGTGTCACACAGGGCACAGTCACGCCGGGGAGCAGGGCATGCAGCCCTTGGCAGGTCCCCATGGTCTGTCCTGCCCTGGGGAGTGGGAAGAAGGGGTAACGTCTGCTCCTCAGGACCTAGCTCCTGGCCAGGGATGCTCCGAGGGGGTTGCTGTGGGTGTTAGGGTAGGCTCCATCCCCTGCTAACCCCTCCCTGGCTCTGCTCACATGCAGAACTGAATGCACTACAAACTGAGCTGGGGCCCTACGGGCTTGTCGTCCTGGGGTTCCCCTCCAACCAATTTGGGAAGCAGGAACCCGGCCAGAACGCTGAGATCCTCCCTGCGCTGAAGTGAGTACTGTGGCAGGGGCTGCAGGGCACCTGCGCACCCTTCAGCTGGGGTCCCCAGCCAGGTGGTGGGTGCACAGGCTGCAGCTCCTGCTGGCTGTGACCCTACCCCCTCCCCCCAGACTGGGGCTGTGGCCCCCAAAAGCACAGGGCTTGGGGCTCCCCCCCTGCCCTGTGCAGCACCAAGGGCTGCACGGTGCATGTGAGATTCCTGCCCACTCTCCCCTTGCAGACATGTCCGGCCAGGGGGTGGCTTTGTCCCCAACTTCCAGCTCTTCCAGAAAGGGGACGTGAATGGGGCCAAGGAGCAGAAGGTCTTCACCTTCCTGAAGGTGGGTACCAGGGTAAAGGGTGGAGGAGGGGGCAACACTCAGCTTTTTAGCAGGGCAAGGCAGTGATGCACTAGCCCCTTGTTGCAGAATGCCTGCCCCCCAGTGGCGGAGGAGTTTGGGAACCCCAAGAACCTCTTCTGGGAGCCTCTGCGGAACCATGACATCAAGTGGAACTTCGAGAAGTTCCTAGTGGGCCCCGACGGCGTGCCCGTCATGCGCTGGTACCACCGTGCCAACATCTCCGTCGTGAAGAATGACATCATCGCCTACATGAGGCAGCAGCAACAGCAGCAGCAGCAGGAAGACAAGAGCCAGTAGAGGCTGGGGCTGCTGGCCTGAGCAGTGGCTTCTCCCCTCTGCCAACATACCCCCCCCTCCTATGATGCTCCCCAGCAGAAGGAGCCAAACACCAAGCCAGATGCTGCCCCCGCCATCGCTCCCATCTCTGGCACCTCCCAGCCAGGATGTTGGGCTGGGCAAGCTGGTGTCAGAGACCTCAGCGATGGAAGAGGGACTTTTCCCACCCCCAGCTGTGACACCTCCTCCTGGCCCCCAGCTTACCCCTCCTGCTCTACCAGCCTGGGAGGATGCAGGGGCTGGCCACTCCTGGAGCAGAAGACCACAACTCCATGAAGGCTTGGCCCGAAAGCCCCTGGTGTAGGGCGGGCCTGGCCTGATCCTGCTGGGCACAGAGCAGCTCTTCAGTGCATTCAAGCTGCCTGTGGTCCCAACCCAGAGATGTGCTCCTCTCCCAGCCAGGGGCAGCTGGCCCCTCACCCCCCACCCTAGAAATGCCAAATAAAGGCTCTGCAAACGCACAGCCCTGCTTCTTGGCCAGGGGTGGGGGAAAAGTGTGGAGGGCACAACAACAAGCCTGGGGTACTAGCAGGAAGGGATAGCTCCCGACTGGAGAAACACCCATTTTTTTAGGGTAACTGTAAACATGGATTTATCATCACAGCCCAGCATTTGGGAGAGGAGGGGGAGGGTTGGTGCAGAGCACAGGGGGGGCAAAAGAGGCTAGGAGCAGCCCCCAGGGAGGGGCATGCCAGGCACTGTGCCTCCTGTCCTGCATGTGACAGTCACATTCACAGAAATAGAGATGGTTTTGTTTTTTCTTTTCCCCTCCAAGCCTTGTTTTTCTGGAGCAAGATTTGCTCTGTGCAACTTGAAACACTGACCCCAAGGCCCTTGCTGCAGGGAAAGGCAGAGCAGGGAGTGGGGGTGCCCCTGCCCTGGCAATGGCGGCGGGCACAAGGAAGGGCGAGGGGCTGAGCCCAGTGCCCAGGGGAAGTAGTGGGGGCATGCATTTGGGGCAGTAGATCCTGGCGTGCCCACACAAGGGTTGGGGGCCCCTGATGCTTGTTCTGGCCCTGTGGCTACCCTTGAGCCCATGGGGACCAGCAGCCCTCCCCATCACCACAAAGGCTGCCCCAGGGGAAGCAGCTTTTGGGACAAAACCAGAGAGACGTGGCTACACTTCAGTCCTTAAATAAATACAAAGACACCAACCACCCTCAGCCTGGGCAGTGGCTGCAGCAGGCACCTGCCTGCAAGCACAGGATCTCCCACTGCCAGGAGACTCCCCACTGTGACCTGCTCCTCCAGGGGCTGAACCAAAGCCCCTGACCAGAGCAGCTCCTGGCACATTCCTGGGAAGTGCCGGCTCCTCTTCCCTGAAGACCTGGCTTGGGTCTACAAGAGAGGCCAGGCCTGACACCTTGGAGGGAAGGGGATGGCCACAGGGGACTGACCCTAGGTGGGCCACCACCGTGATGGCACCTTCGCTCCCTCCTTCCCCCTTTCCTCACGGGGATGCTCTGCTGAGCCGCTCCAGGCCAGGGTACGGCCACATCCTCCACATGTCCGTGCACAGGGGTAGGCAGCTGGAGGCAGCTCCTGGATATATACACACGGGCACACACACACACCCTACTCCTCTTCCAGTAGTACTGCAGCGCAGCCGGTCCTTGGTGTTAGGGCAACCCGGGACCTGCCTGTTCTGAAAGACAAAAGGAGGATGACACGAGGTGAGCACAGCTCTTCATGCACAGACAAGCCCCATGGGAAGGATGCCAGCCACGGGATGGCTGTTATCCCCCAGCACCTATTGCCATAACCCTGCAGGCTGCTGGGGCTCAGGCGCATGTCTGCTTTCAGATGCTACGGGGATGGTGTTGAGGGATGCATCAGGGACCAACCCTGCAGCAGAATCATCCCCTCAGCTGATGACAGCTGGGGGCTGATGGGAAATGGACGCTGCCTAGTAAGCTGTTCCTCCAATCCCTCCCCAAAGAGATGAGCCAACCTCTCAGGGTCTCAGGGTGAAGGACAAGGGCACTCCCCTCACCGAGCCTTACCCAAGTCCTTGGGGACCGGCTTCACCCCGGCCACTGCCTGGGCGTTCTGGCTGCGAGCCATGGCGCAGGGCGGGCGCCAGGGATACTCGGGCTGCAGGAGGAGATGGAACAGAAATGGCAAATTACCAGGGATGTGAATCATGAGGCTGCACTCCATGTTCGATCACCAGTGTGTGAGGAGGAGGAGGAGGAAGAGGGCTGAGCATTCATGTGACAACAGGACATGTGTGCTCAGCTCCCTGCTCAGGGACTGGGTGGCCGTGGAGGAGCTGTTTGCTCAGCAGGGAGCCCCAGACCCACTCACATGTGTCCCTCTGCTCCCCCTCCAGCTGGCACAGGTAGATACTCACCGGGGAAAAACGGTTGAAGTTTTGTCCTGGCGTCTGCTCGCCCGGCATCGCTGGCGGGTATCGGATCTGCTGCCACTCGTCAAAGCCGTGGTACATGGGGTGAGCGACGGGGGGGCTGTACTGGTACTGGTACATGGGGCAGGCAGGGCCCAGAGGCCCTGGCAGTGGCTCGGCATGCAGCCTCTCTCCAGAAGCCTGCGAGGAGCCAAGGGAGATGCTGGGGAGATCCCCAAGGGCAGCCCACCACCACCACCCATCACCCAGCTCAGAGCTGCCCCTCTAACAGGAGATGAGGGGCTGGGGCCAGGCCTGCAGGCCTGCCTAGGCACTCTGCCCTAGAAGGAGTTTTCCCCCATCCCCACCTGTTTGTGCTGTTTAAGCATCTTCTTCAGCTTCTCCTTCTCCTCCTTCTCCCTCTGGCAGTCATCCTTGGAGGCTCGCAGCTGGGAGCAAGGGGGATTAGTACAGAGCCCAGCCTTCCATCTCCCATGTCTGAGGGGTGAGGGTTGCTGCAGTGCCCCATGGGAATGCCCACACCAGTCCTCCCCCATCAGATCCCCAGGAGAGGGGCAGAAGGAAAAGACCAGTGAAAGGAGATGCTCTAGCAAGGAGAAGTAGCACCAAAGCCTCTGGCCTCTCTGGCCTCTTTTCCCCCTCTCAGCCCCTGCTCTGAGATGGGTACAGGGGCTGTGACACTGGGGACAAGCACCTCTGACATATCTGGGGCTCTCAGAGTGCCTCCAGTGGCACCCAGCACTGCTCACCTGATTGTTGGAGAGGACCAACTGCTTCTGCAGCTTTTCCAGCTGCTGCTTCAGCTCTTCTTTCTCCTCATTCATCCTCTCCCTGTCACTCCGCTCCCGCTGGAAGTCCTCCTCAAAAATTTTCACCTGGCAGGAGGGAGGGATGTGGGTGCACCTAGCTGATGGCAGTCACCTCCCCCAAGCATGCCCTGTCACTGTGATGCCCTGCCTGATCCCACCAGCTACACCAAGCCGCAGACACATAGGTTGGCATGGTAGCCCATGGCTGTGGTCCTTCCAGCTGAAGGTCTGGAAGATGCTGAACTCCATCCCTAACTCCCCAACACCACAGCACTGACATCCACCAGGGCTGCTCCTTGGCCAAACTGGGATCTTTACTGGAGCCTCCAGTGGCTCAATCTTCTGTCCTACCTGCTGCTTGAGTAGCTCATTTTGGGTTAGCAGCTCCTGCTGTGACACCTTCCCCACCGGCTCCATGGTGCTGGCAAAGATGGGGGGTGGAGAAGCCTGGACGTTCAGGGCCTCCTCTAGTGCCTAGAGAGGAAGAGGAGCAGCAGGGAGGAGGGTTAGAGCAAGCTGCTTGTGCCCATGACATTTCCGGAGGACCATGGGCATGTGTCCAGCATGGGAAGCTGGTATAACCGGGCAAGAGCAAGATGTCACCCAAGCCCCCTTTCCTGGGAGCCTAGAGGGATGTAGTGGGCATCGTCTGACACAAGGTCCTGCCTGGGCAAGGAGACGGGCAGGAGGGGGTTAGTCAGGGTCAATTTGGAATTTGAGAGAGGAGGAGAGGACAGAAAACATAAAAGACATTTTTCAGGGAAGGGCTGTGCCCTGGCCCCTACCTTGTTCAGCCTTTGGATCTCCTTTTCCTGGTATTCCCTCTGCCTGGTGACTGGAGCCAGCTGGTCCTGCAGGAAACGCATCCTCTGCTGCAGGTCCCTCACCTCTATGGCCAGTCTCTCCTTTTCTGCCTGCAGAACCCAGGGCGGGGGGAGATAAGCCAGGGCAGGTGACAGAGCCAGCAGCTCCCCAGCACCCTTCCCGAGGGACTTGCCTCTTCTGTTTCAATCCGGGACTTGGCCAGGAGCAGCTTGCGGTCGAAATCCCGTTGCTTTTGGTCCCGCTCTGTCTCCAGCTCGGTCAATGCCCTGCGGGCCTCAGCCAGCTCCTGGTGCAGACCTGTGACCTGCAGGGAGGGAGTGAGGACATTGGCCTGCCTGGAAGGACCCACACTGAGGGGGAAGGAGGAACAGGCAGCCCCAAAACCTTGCCCCACACCCAGTCTCCTCAGAGTTCCCCCAGCCACCACCCAGCAGAGATGTACCCCCCAAGCACCCAGTCCTGAGCACCCAGCCCTACCTTCTCCTCATATTTCTGCTTCATGGCTCGGAAGTGCTGATCCCATTGCTTATTCACCTCCAGCAGCTGCAGGGAGAGAGCGATGGCTGAATGGGAGCCCAACCCCTGCCCCAGGCCAGCCACAGCAGTCCCCAGCAGCCTCTCGGCACGAAAGCAACTCAGGGACCAGCTGGATGGAGATCGCAGCTCCAGCAGCACTTCCCTGCAGCTCTGCAGCCCTGCCCCAGTCTCCCCGTGCCCCCACTGCCCTCTCACCCCCTCTTTGGCAGTGCCTCCTTCCCAGCCTGGTCCTCACCTCCCTGCGCTGGTGCTCCAGGATCTTCACCTTCTTCTCCTTGGCCTCCAGCTCTCCTCTGCCCGGCGCCTTCTCCACCATGGCCCCACTCTGCTGGACGCGCACGGGGGGACCCTCAGGACTTTTGCAGAGGCTGTGCCCGAGGCCAGCTAAACTTGAGCTGGTTCCCCTCCCGCGGCCTCCCCCAACCCCTTGAGACCCTGAGAAGTCCTGCTTGTCATACTGGGACAAATTGGGGCTCAATTAAAATGAGGCCACCTTTGCTGATGTGCCAGCGGGCTCCCTGCCTCCTTCCAGCCCTCTCTGAGGGTGATGCTGTCTCCTCACCTGCTGCTGCTCCACAGCTTCCCTCTTCCCGCTGTCCTGGCTGCTCAGTGTCACCATCCTCCGGAGCTCCTGGTTCTCGCACCTGCAGGCAGGGAGAAATGGGTCAGTGGAAAGAAGCACCCAGAATAACCCCCTCCTCCCTCCTCACCACCCACCCTCACCTGAGCTTCTCCAGCGCCTGGTTTCTCTGCTCCAGGTCCCTCTCCAGCTTGGTTCGCAGCTCTTTATTCTCACTGTGCAGTGTCTCACACAGCGTCTAGGGGGCAAATGCCAGCAGCATGAGGACTGTGGCTAGCCCCACGAGCCTGTCTGGCCACCCGCCTCCCACCAAGCCCTGGCATGGACATGGGTGTCCACGTCAGGGTGGACAGTAGGGGCTTGGTGGAGAGGAAAGAAAAAAAAAAGAGAGGCGGGGGGGGCACAGAACCCCCATGAAGAGCCCGGTCAGTCCTTGCTAACCTGCAGGAATGACGTTCTCTGCTCATTCTTGTGCACCTTGGAGGCCAGGCGCTTGAGCTCAGAGGCCATGTAACCCATGCGCATGAAGACCTGGTCCTTGCTGGTCTCCTTGGCACAGCCGCTCAGCGTGTTCTCCAGCTGCTGCAGCTGGGGCAGGAGGTTGGCATCTTCATTCGGCAGCTGCTCCAAGTCCTGGGGACAAGAAGAGAACGAAGCACGTTCAGATCAGTTCAAGAAGCACTGCAAAGTTTCCTCTCAGGGCCGGTCAACCTCATCTCCTAGCCAGGGAAAGGAGCTGGGCCACCACCAAGACACTCTGCCACAACCTTTGGTATGCTGAAAAATTGTCAGCTTTGTGAAGGTTTGATTCTCAGCCACTGGACATAGGACATCAAGTTGCTGGGTGGAGGGGGATGTTAACGACAGCAGGTCTCCCAGCCCATGGATTCCTTGTGTGCCTCAGCAGCCTGAGCAGACCACATTCCTGGCTTGGTGACAGCAATGGAGGCATCTCTATCTCTGATACCTTTTCCAAGCTCTTCCCACTGGCACAAAGACTAGAAATCCCAGCTCATAGGATTGTCCCTTCCATGTATGCCCTGGTCTGTGCTGGGAACTGAGGTTTGCCACATAAGGGGTGGTTTTACCCCTGCCCCCATCTCCTTCCTCCCATCCTCCCTCTGCAGTTCCCCTGCCACTGCTGCATGCCAGGCGCTGGAACCCAGGCTCTTTGGCTGTTGGCAGCCAAGCGAGTGATGTACAGGATTTAAACAGTGGCTGGGAGAGCCTGGGTCAGGGCGTACCCACCAGTGTCAGGGCACGTCCCCATCTGCATGTCAGGGGTGTCCCCAGCACGCACGTTTTCCCTGGTGTGGTTAGTAAACTCCTGCATTGCCTAGGAGACACTGCCAGCACAACAGAGCCCAGCTGGCACAGGGAGGAGGTGGGGAAGTGCTGGCACACCTTTGCCCGCTCTGCTCCCAGCCCCGCTGACTCAGCCTGATACCTGTGGGAATGTGCCAGGTAGTACTGCATGTGGCCAGGAGCCCAGTGTGTCCTCAGCGCCCTGGCCCTGGGGTTTACAGCCCCAAAACTGCCATGGGAGGGTGTGTACGGGCCATAGTTCCTGCTGGCAAGGGCAGGCAGTGAGGGCCTGAGTCCAGCCAGAGTGCCTGGGAGAGCCTGGGTGCAAGCATGGGACTAGCACTTGGCTCAGGTGCCAGCAGCTGATCACCAAGCAGACGCCACTCGATTTTCCATCGCCCCTTGGCTGTACCCTAGGAGGGTCCAATGAGCCTCGAGCCCTCCTGGAGCCTCTTTGGCCAATGCAAACAGGCATGTGCCATGAGAGCATGTCCTCTTCCTGGCATTGTGTTGTGCAAGCTGATGTTTGTCCTGCTTGGGCTCTCCATCCCTCCTCCCCTCCCTTCCAGCACACACAAAAAGCCAGAGCAGGACAGGACAGGGCAGTGCCAGCCAGGGGGACATTCAAGTGGCTGCAGGCAGAGTACACAGAGATACCTTGGTTGGCATGACCCTGTCAGCCATGATGGGGCTTGGAGATCTGGTCCTCCCACCCACTGTGAGTGTCAGGAGGTGAATGTCAGAGCATCGCTGACAGCTCCTTGGGTTGTCACAGCCCCTCCTTTCACTGTGGCATCTGGAGACACTGGTGTCCTCTTCTGGCTGCAGCTGCTTTGATGGCCCTGTGGCTAGGCAGCCCACTTGTACTCATGAGCCTTTGGCCTTGGAGGGTAGCCTCCACACTGTCCCCTCTCCCCACCTTGACCAGGTGAGAGGAGAGGTACATGCTGGGGCACACATGCCACCATTCCCAAGGCCTTCTGCCCCAGCAAGACACAAGGAAGACCAGCCATGGGGCTGTGTGGTTCCCTCCTGTCTGCAGACTGGCCAGGCCCTCTCATCTTCATTGGTGGTAGAGGCTGGTGGGCTGGCTCTGCTCCCCTGGGAACATCCAGGCGCAGTTTATCCCTCCTCTGAGCTTTTTGCCAGGGTCACCTTGACAGAGGTTCCCCAGCCCTGCCTGTGTCTGCCAGCAACTATGTAGCAACTATGCTACTGGGCACATCTCACACCCTCCCACGGCCCTGGTACTACCACCACCACACCAACGGGCTCAACTCTCCACTCACCACCCACCAAATCCAATCCTGCAGGCACCAGGGCCACTCACCACTCTCCCACTCTCCTGGGGAAACCCCTGCGCTTCGACAGCCACGATCTCGAACTCCGAGGAGGATCCCTGGAAAGGGAGGCAGCCAGGTCAGGTCTCCCCAGGAATGGCAACCCAGGCTGTCCCAAGAAGAAGGGACCACAGGGATGGGAACACAACAGGACCCCGCCTTTCAGATTTATCTCCATTTCTAGAGGCTAAAGGCTGCCTCCTTTCATGTTAACGAGATGGGGAGTCCCTCCCTCTGGCCATGCCAGCACCAGCTCTTGCATTCACCAGACTTACACTTGGAGGAGCCTTCCGTGCTTCCGCCTCTGGCTGGGCACTGCCTGGGGCAGCTTGTGTGGAGCTGGGATCAGGGCCAACGGCTGTGGAGAGGAGAGAGGATGTAGCCATGAACCTTTCGAAGAGCTGAGCCTCTCCTTGCCTGGCATGGGAATGCACAGAACAGACATCCCACAAGGTCAGGTGCCAATGGATGGTTTCTACCTCAGCTATGAGGATGGGACAGAAACCTCCCTCCAGGAGAAGGGAAGACAGCAGTGGTTTGATACACTCCACAGATGACAGGGCTGCAAGAAACCTCATTAAATTCTCCTTCACACCCCCTCCCTTCCCCTGAGCTTCAGGATCTTGAGCCATCAGGTTATCCCTCCCCAGCAAGCTTTAAGTCTCCCACCTCCAGTTTTCACCAAGTCCTCCAAGGAAGATGATGCTATCAGCATTTTGTTGTCCTTCACAAGGTCCTCTGCCTTCTGCCGCAGCTTTGATGCCTCCACCTGGGACTCCTCCAGCAGCTCTCCTGTTATGGGCAACAGAAGGATGCTCATCCTCCTTCCCCAACTGCCTGCCCTTGCAGCAGCCCCATCCATCAACACCCCTGGCTTGGGTGGAGAAGTGCCCAGTATGGTCCTTCTTCATCCAGAAACAACTTTTCTTGGCCAAATTCAACAGCAAAGTCCTATCAGTGGCTCACTGGCTGCAGAGTCCCCCATGCTGTACACAGAGTACTGGTTACAGTGCTGCATCTCTCAGAGGTCTCCTCTGGTTCCAAGAAGAGACGAATTTAAGCCCCAGTGGTGGGCCTAAGGGTCCAACCTGCCTGCCGGGGAAGTTGGCACTGGCAATGGCACTGGCAATGCAATCCTCTCCCCACCCTGGGTGGCTGCTCCCATGCTAGCTTGTCCCAGTCCCAGGTAGAGGCATGGTGACAGGACAGGAATCACGAGGCAGGTGGAAATTCAGCAGCAGAAGCGGGACTTGAAAGCGGAAGATGGGTCACGAGACCGAAAGCAAAACCAGGGGTGGGTGGGGGAAGGTAGCCAAGGAAGAGAAAGGGGGTGGCACAACACAGCTGGAGCTGCAGGGGGCAGCCAACATCAGTATCTTTGAGCAGTACCTGGGAAAAGCCCCTGACCCATCACAGGCTGTGGGAGGTGGGGACTTTAATCAAAAGCAGAACAGATCCTGGCATCCATGACCTGCCACTGCAGGACTCCAGAGCTGACCCTGCTCCATCACTTGCCTTTTTCCTCCCAGCCACCCCAGTGCCAAGACCCTCAAATTCCTACATCATCCTTCCTAAACAGAGCGAGAAACCCTCAGGCTCAGTGGGCGCAGGCTTAGCTGCCACAAAGGCAAACCTTGTCCCCAGCCATGCAGCAGTTACCAATAGACTTGATCCCCTGCATCTTCTCCTTCAGCCGGGTGTTCTCCTCCACCAGCTGCTCGAAGGCCGTGGATCCATTCTCCTCCAAGCCCCCACCAGGGTCGTAGATGCGGTAGGGTCCTCTCCCTTCCATACCCGCCATTCAGTCGCCTACCTCCCAGACTGGCATCCCTGCAAGGCAATGGAGCACAGTGTCACCTTCCTCAGCTCCAGACAGCACCGTGGTCCCCTGGTCTCAACTGTGCGGGGGTCTGGGGTGCTGTACCAGCGGAGGCAGCGTTGCCTCGCTGCTTGCCAGCCGGCAGAGAAGTGTCCCAGGTGAAGGCACTTCCTCTTCCAGCCCTGCTTGTAGTGAACATGCCAGGGTGACTCATGGCCATGAGAAGTGTCATGCAAGAAGGAATCACCAGCAGCCCCGGTCAGGGCTGGCTCTCACCCCTGTGGGGTGCAGGAGTCCCCAAGGAGGTCACAGCCACCTGCCACCGCATCCAGGGAGGGATGGAGACCCAGCCCAGGAGCACCCACCACTCCAAACCGAACCTGGGGCACTGTCACTGTGGCATCCTGCTCACCACAGGACATTGCTGGGGGGCAGAAGGGGTTGTGGGGGGCTGTTTGAGAAGGGGCAGTGCCTGTAGCTCCACAAGGCTCAACCTGCACCAGGGAGGTTGGGAGCACCAGGGGGATGAGCCCCAGCAGCCAGGCAGGGACCTGCTCTGCCCTCCAGCTTAGCCAGAAAAACCAGCTGCCAATGGCACAGCTTCCCGAATCAGGGCATGGGGAAGAGCCAGGTGTGTGGCGGGCTGGGAGCAAAGTACAAGGGGAGGCAACTCCTGCACGCAGCTCGCTATTTGCTGTTTTAATTCTTTGCATTATTGGGTGGCCTAAGGCCTCCCCCTCGCCGAGCTCTGGCCTGGGGATGGCTGGGCAGGATCCTGCCTCCAAGTCTCTCCCATCTCCCGGGGGTGATAAAGCAGCTGGTGTGAATTACAGCACAACTTATCAAACATATCCCCCTTAAAGCCAGCTGGTGATGCCAGCTGGAGCTGGGGTGCTGCACCCATGGGCACCTTCAAGTGCTCTTCTACCCAGCCAAGGCAGGAGGGTGCTCTCAAGCAGGAGCGGGTACATTTTGAAAGGGGAAGGAGGGTAGTCCATACCCGAAACCCTCTCAGCCTTAGAATAACACCCATGCCACGAGCGATCTGGTTTAGATGACCTGCCTGCCAGGGAGCGGCAGGGACTTTCCAGATGATAACTGCCACCTAGTAGCACCCGCAACTGGAGCGGCAATTAACGCCTGCCTCAGAGGCAACTAATTACACATGGCTTCGGTAACAGTCTGCTTTTGGGAGATGCATCCATTGGTAGGCCTCACCATCCTGTTCTGCGGGTGCCACCAAGCCCTCCACAGTCCCCCCGTTCCAAGCAGCTGGAGGTGGTGACGGCCAGGAGCTGTCCAGCTGGGGTGCAGGACAGACTGAGCAGTGGCTATTTCTGGAGCCCAGAGCAGATGACAGGAAGCTGCAGAAGAACACAGTTCCCATGCTGTAGGTCCCGGTGTCAGGCAGCATCCTCACAGCCGGTATGAAATTCCCCCAGCCACAGATGGGGAAAACTCCCTGAGCAGATGTGCCGGTGGGCAGGATGGAGCCCAGTGTGGCCCAGGAACCTGATGGAAACTCCACTGCAGAGAAATGTCTCCTATGGCCATACTACCTGCCTGGCCAGCTTGGCAGCGGGTAAGGACAGCATCACAGGCAGGCTGGGGACCACGGTCTGCTTCTCACTGGTGTCCAGTCACCACACACTGCTCCAGATCCCAAACCTCGGGCTCTGGGAGGAGCTGGTTAGCAAAGCTATCTTGCAGTGAGCATCTTACAGTGCATCCATTTCCTCTGCCAGGATGAACCTAAGTGTGGGCCAGGGAAGGTGGGGACAAGCTGCCTTCTCACATGGCATCCTTTCCCCATGCGGCTTTGCGGCAGTCTGAAACACCAGCCCCTATTTCTTGAACTTCTGACCCCAGACTGGGAGGTTTTCACCTTGCCCCACAGCACACATGGGAGGTTTCCTGTGCATCCCTGCACAAAACACTCAAACCCAAGCCAACTGCACCGACCACCCTGCCAGTCAGCACAGCTCACACTTACAGCTCACACTCCCATATTCTTCCAGCTGGATGGAGCCACCAAAAGTCTCTACTATTCCCAGTTCTCAAGGTTGTATGAGGGATTTTTCTACCCAAGGTCTGCATCCCACCAGGGAGATGGCAGCAGAGGGGCCACAGGAGCTGTTTTCAAATGGCAGCCAGGAAAAGGAACTGAATTATCTCCAGCTGACAGAAGCACAAACCAGCCATGAATTCACCAGTAAACAAGACCCAGCAATAGGGGAGGGTTTCTGCAGCATCCAAGCCCATCACTGGGGTCAGAGCAGGTTTGCCCAGGTGGAGGAACAGCCCCATTTCTGCAAGGAGCTGCTGGGACTGAGCTGTCACCCTGGGGACAGGACCCTGGACAGGACCACTGTTCCCATTCCTGGTTCATTTTTTTTATCCTGCAAGAGTTCTGAAAGGTGAGATCTGCAGTGAAAAAAACCCTCATGTTTCACTAAACACACCAAGGGAGGAGAGGGAGGACTACAGACCAGCATCTAACAATGGCTAGAAACACAAAGCAAACGTGACTACCACAAACTCCAGAAGAAACCACCAAACCACCAGAAAACACTTCTCTTTTTGCCAATCAACAGTTTCTGAGCTAATCCATGGCATTTCTGTCCTGGTTTGAGTTAGAACTTAACTAATTCTGTTCAGTGATCTTACTTTTCAGCTCAGTCTCCTCTAACTGCACTTTCTGAAGCTAACAGCATGTTTCTGCAGACAGTGCCTGCTTCTAGCAGTGATAACACTTGATGTTTAGTTACTACCAAGGACTGGTGTGCAGACCAACGTCACTGCTAACTCTAGTGCACCACATCGGGGGGTGCAGAAAGTAAAAGGCCACAGCTGTGGGAAGGAGAGGACAGGACAGGTGACCCTACACTGACCAACGAGGTATTCCATCCCATGCATGGTATATTCAGTACAAACCTGAGGGATCACCAGGGCCTTGTGCTGATTTCCTCTTCTTCAGTGACCAGTATCCAAGGAAGACTCCACCTATTCTGCCTTCGGTCCCAATTTGTGTGTTCCTGAACTCAATTCCAGAATCCAGCTTCTGAATCCAGTTCCCATCTGCCGCTGAGCCCAGTCTGGGACTGCCTCAGTGCCACTGATTTTGTTCATATTTTATTATTATTATCTTCATTAAAGCTGTTTTAGCTTTCTTTTCTAATCTCAAAGCCTTTCTCTCATTCCCTTTCTCTCCCATTTGGGAGGGGGGCCAACAGCAATCCGTAAGTTTCTCTCCCTTATTCCCTTCCTCTTGCCCTTTTTTTT
>VZZY01025193.1:18460-54256 GCA_013400335.1 Eurystomus gularis | reverse complement strand
GCTCCCGTGGCTCACCGAGAGACAAAATGGCGGGGCCGAGGGGAGGGGAGGGCAGGGCCCGGCCGGGGGGAGGAAGAACTCTGGGAACCCCGGTGCTGCTTGTGGGATTCAGGCTGTTTGAGGTGTGAGGGATAGGGGGAGCTGTGCTGAGGAGACCCAGGGTCCCTGGCTGCTGTGGCAACCCCAGACTCTTCCCACAGCCCTGGAAGGAGACTTGTGTGCTCCCATGGGCCACTGACACTCACTGTATCTTTCCTCCTTGGCAGCTGAGGCAGTGAGAATTCCCCACCGAGTCGGTGTTGCCGAGTTACATTACGCATGGAATTCACAGCCCTCCCCAGCTGGAGCGTTTATTGCCAGAGATCTGTTTCCTCTGTACTGCTGCTTTGATTGTTGTGCATTGGTGAACAACAGAAACTGGCCAGAGGAGCCACAGGGAACGCCTTTTGGTTTCATGTAGCTCTTTGGGACTCACTCCATAGCTACTTGATTGTCTTTCTCGTGCTGGTTTTGCCACAAGGAAGGTGTTTTTTATGTATGTGTATAAACCAAATAAACTGGAAGCAAAGAAAGCCTGCTGTAAGCAGATGTGCTGCTTGCTCTCTGCCTGTACTGATGTTTCCTGCTTAGGTGACTGCTGCTGGGCTCACAGACATTTCCTTCACTGGCAATCATGCTGTTTCCAGCTGTCCTAGTCCTGGCTTCCTACTCAGCTTTGTTCAGACGGCTCCACCATTTACTGGCAATGTGATGTTTTGGGTCCTAAAACTTAAAGTCAAACGCCTTTCCCTGACGGCCCTTCACTTCAGCTAGGATGGTAGCCTGGCTGCGTTAGGAGAGCTCAGGGGTGTTAGAACCCTGATCAGCTCTTCGTGCTTGTGCCTGAGGTCTCAACTGGGGATGAGACAGCAAGGATCCCACGCACAGGCAGTGTCTTTTGTTCCCAGAAGGGCTCATTTTAACCCAGAGGGCCCGTGCTATTCTGTAAACACTCAGAAAACCTGGCTTCAAAGCTAAATGCAGTCCCACAGCACCAGAAAACACCTTGTTTATCAGATAATGTCTCAGCTTGCAAAAAATCACCAACCCCCCCTGTATTTCTGTGAGGAGTGGAGGGGTTGGTGTAGCCCTGACAGCCGAAAAGCTGCCTGCCTTCCCCTCGCTCCATGTTGGGCACGCTCCCGCCAAAAAAAGCATTGCTCTACTCACCCAGCTAGGTCCTGGAGGGGTTCGGAGGGGCAAGAGCCCTTTGGGCCAGGCGCTCTCCAGCTGCAGTCCCCAAGTGCAGGAAGGGCAGCCCAGCTGGGCTTACTTTTAGGCTTGGAGAAGGGGAATTCCCCATGATGGAGGCCCCAGACAGCCTCTGCGTGGTTTTTGATAAGGAGCCAGGCACCACTTAAAGGGCTCTCCTGTGCCATTCCTTCCAGGGGCTGCCGTGTCAGGTATTAGTCAGCAAAAGGAGTGTGTGTGGGGGGGCTGTCGTGGAGGCTGTGATTCACTTTGGACAACTGGAGAGCTGGTTACATCATTCTCCTTGTTTGCTTTCTGAGAGATTTCACTGGGTTTGCAAACATATCCTACATCTTCCCCAGGGAATCTGCTGCATCTTGTGAGAGGTGTTGCCCTTGTCCCACGCATGTTTCCATCCCATTCTCAGCCACCACTGGAGTCAGAACAGGAGGTGTCTTTCTATGGGAGAGGGCTGGCTCTGCTGGCTCAGTGAAGCGGACAGATGGTGGTGTGCCAGTGTTGCAGGTAGTGCCTGGAAACCATCCACTGAAAAGACTGGTGGTCAGAACCAAGGCTTGAGCCAGTTGGTGCTAGAGTAAACACCAATGCTTTCAGTGTTTCTCTTTTACCAAGGCTGATTCCAGCTCCTCACCAGCAGGCACAAGTTGCTCTTGGCAGGGTGTTTGGTCTACACTCACCAGGCATGAACTGTGAGGGCTGAAAAGCATCTTGCTGGTCCAGCTGGTTTGGGTGGTGGGCGCTTGGCAGGAGGGGTAAGGAGCCCTGGGTACTGGGGCTTGCCTGCAGCCCAGGTTCTCATGGTGGTAAGTTGATGGCGTGCTCTCATCCCCTGCCTCTCCACCTCTCTAGGCAGCTGCTCTTTGCATTTCTACCTGAGGTTGCCAGGTCAGGCTGGCCCAAACACCAGGACGTATTTCACTATCAAAACCAAAGGCTCTTGGTCCTGTTAGTCTTTCCTCATTCCTTCAGTCCCACCATGTGCCCAGGGAATGGAACTCATCTGATGGCAGCTGTGGTTCATGAGTACACCTGCACGGCTGTGAAGACAGAGGGGCTGCGGGGTCCTGCCCGTGAGTGCCTCTTGGGTTTCACTGGAGGCTGCTGCTTATGCCACACTGATGGGTCCCGATGCTCTGGCAGTGGAGGGGAAGCAGGAGGCCGACGATGACGCTGTGAGAGTGGGGAGGAAGCTCCGGCCGCAGGAGGGGATTTCCAGAACATTGTGATCTGCTGCCTATGCAAATCAGGAACTCGAATTAACCTGGCAGGACAGGAGGGCTCTGGGCTGGAGGGCAGGGGAGTGGGAGCCTTTAAGAGAGGGCTGATGAGAGAGGGGAAGGAATGTGGAAGGGGTTGGGGGAGGTGAGGGGTCGGCAGAGGGATGAAGGTGCTGGGGAATGATCTTGCTCCCCCAGGCCTCCCGCAGCACCCTCTCTTGCAGGGGGTTGGAGTCACACCAAGGCTTTCCAGAGATGCCTGGCTGCTGTCACTTTGCTGGATTTACCCTCTTGCTGAACTAGAGCTCCCTTCTTCTCCTGCCCTTGGCATGTGAGACAAGGCTTAGCGTCACCCGGAGGTAACCACCTCCTGCCTTCCTCCACAGCCTCACCGTCCTTCCTCTCCATCCTCCACAGTCAGCAGGGGATGGCTTATGGTGGGACCTTGTGCAGCCACACAGCAGGTATCCCAAGAGCTGTGGGAGCTGGGTCTGGGAGTACTCAAAAGATTTCCTTGTGTGCCTTAAGCTTTGAATTATTCAGAGTCCAAATCTGCAAGTGCAACGACAGGCATGGGAGGATTTTCCCCTCTTCCTCTCTCTAGAGGCCATGTCTCATCCAGTTGTAATGCTTGAGAAAAGGGCTCCTTGGCAGTCAACATGGAAAGCTGACTCTGGGGATGACAGTGTGGGGAGAAAACCCTGGTGAGCTCAGCCATTTCCCCAGCCTCAGCTCACTGTGAGGAACAGGCTGCCTGGTGAAGGGCACATGGATGAGAGGGACAAGGCTGCTTCTTCCTCCTTTTGCTTGGGAACAGGAAGAGCTGAAGAAGAAGCTGCTGCCGGCTCCCAAGACCCAAGGCTGGGTGGAAGTGGCTCACTGCTGTTGCAGTGTTGGGCCAAGGACCAAGGCCAACATCCCATGTATCTCTGCACCCTGGGCTCCTCCCAGGGTATGGTAGTAAAGAGGATCTGCAATGACCCCCAGAGCTGACTCAGAGGGAAAGGTCCAACCCTCTGCACACCAAACGTGGATTTGTGGGGTTTTCTGGATGTCGCAACCTGTGAAATCTTGTGTTGGCTTTGCCTGGAAGGGAGTCCTTGCCCCACAGCATTGCTGGTCAATGTGCAGAGCAGCTGTGGGATGGGTGCTGGTGTGTAAATCCAAGACCCTGGCAGCAGCCCTGAAGGCTGAATCATGGGTGGCCAGCACAGACTGGCCTCCAGCCCTTACCCTGCTCATAGCCTTTCTGATTCTTCCCCTTTTTTTGTGCCTGTTTTTTTGTCCTTCCCTTTTCTTTCCTAGGCTTCCTCTAACCACTTGCCTCCTGGTTGGCCACAGAGGCAAGGCACGAGATCTGCCACCGATTGCCCTTGCACTGGGCTGGTTGGGGCCAGCGGATGGAGTAGAGGTGTTCCTGGAGAGTGGGATGCTACAGGGAGGAAGCTGCTTTGTTTGAAGGGTCTATGACCTGCCCATGTATAGGGGGTTTCATAGGCAAAACAGTCCTCACTCGGAGAATTTTTATATAATTTATTCTCAATTAACACAAATTGCTAGGGAGTGATCTGGGAAGGAAACAAAACAAGTGTTCTTCCTTCCCCAGGCTTGGCTTAAGCCAAACATATTCTTTCCTCTTCCTGGACTCCTTGTTCCTTGTTTCACCGCAGGTTACATTCACTCTGTCCCAAATCCTTTGGCAAGGTGACAGGTCACGTGTAACCTTCTGGCTGCCACTTCTTTCTCTTTCTTACTGGGTTTCTTCTTGGTGCTGCTGATCCCAGGCTTCTCTTGGTTCACTTGGAGTCCTTCTAAAGCAATACCCCTGCCCAGCACCTCCTCCTTCCTCCTTGCTGCTTTTTGCCAGAGTGTCTAATTTCTCTAGGCCTGATATGGAGTCCTCAGGCTCTCTAGCATGTTTAGTTTAATTCAGTTGGCAGTGGGAGACATTCACTGCGATGCATGACACCAAACGGGAGCAGGTCTCCGAACAGGACCTGGCTGCAAATTGATCAACCTCTGCAAGAAAGCATTGGGGTGAGAAACGAGGAGAAAATCTGGCCACCCCTGGAATATTGTGTTCAGTTTTGGTCCCTGCTATACAAAATAGATGTGGGCAGGCTGGAGAGGGTCCAGAGAAGGGCCACAAAGATGATCCAAGGATTGGGAAGCTGCCATATATGGAAAGGCTGAGAGAACTGGGTTTGTTCAGCCTTGCGAGAAGAAGGCTCAGGGGAGACCTTGTCACCATGTTCCAGTACTTAAAAGGTGGCTACAAAGAAGATAGAGACTTCGTTTTTACAAGGAGTCACATGGAAAAGACGAGGGGTGATGTGTATGAGTTACTCCTGGGGAGATTCCACTTGAACACAAGAGGAAAATTTTTTGCAATGAGAACAATCAACCATTGGAATAATCTCCCCAGAGAAGTGGTGGAGTTCCCAACATTGGACACCTTTAAGATTTGGCTGGACAGGGTGCTGAGCCATCTCATCTTGACTGGGCTTTTGTCAAGAAAAATTGGACCAGGTGATCCTTGAGGTCTCTTCCAACCTCGTATTTTATGATTCCATGAAAATACTCCAGGTGCAGGGTGAATCCCAAAGGCCATGCTTGTGCTTCCCAAGATGCCATCATCCTCCTGGCATTGCCCTTGGGGTAGGCAACGCTGCTGAGCTCAGTCCAGTTTGTGGCTCGTAGGGCAGCCCACCATGAACAGCCCCAGGTGGGCTGCCAACCCAGCGGCGTGGGGACTGGGTACTGAAATATCCTGAAATAGGATATTGGGCATGTTTCAGTGTCTGCAGCGATAAAAATGCTGCTGGCTGTTTTCTGCTGCAGCAGTAGCAACTGCTGCTGGAGGTGGATCACTACAGTGCGGGGGCAAGATGAGGCTTTTCAGCAGCAAGATTTTCCAGGAGAGGGAGTTGCTCCAAGGAGGAAATCCCATCTTGCTCTCTCTCCTTGTCCCGCTACACTGTGTGTCTCTGGTATCTTGTCCTCATCGTAGGAGCAGCTGGCAGTGGGTGCCAGGGAAATTCCTAGCCTTGGGACTCGTGTGCTGGGGTCAGCCAGGCTTCCTGCCGGTGGCATCACCCTGAGCTGGGCTGGGCACCAGCTGGTCTCACTTATGATCCTGTACTGCTCCAAGACAGCCAGGCTAGGGTGGCGGAATCACTGGTCACAGGCTTATAGCAATTATGGTACGGCCAGAAAATTCACTGGGGTGTTCACGCTTGTGCCCAGGGAATACACCCACTGTACATACCCCAGGAGCATCTGTTTTGGCAATAAGGAGGCAGGATGATGGCTCATGTGGTGTGGCTCTGTGCAGATTTCCCTCCCTGCCCTGGAGGAGCAGAGCTCCACTGCCCCAAATCTGGCTCTCCCAGGGGTGCCAACCTGTCTCCAAAAACTTCCTTGGACATTGAAGCCAGGTCCCTGAGAGCCCCATCCCTGGCTGTGGGATGTGGCCAGCTGTGCTCCCCGCAGTCACTGTGCCGTGCCCTGCTCTCTGGCAGGCTCGCGCCTTCGCCGCAAAGCTGAGAGCTGCAGTGCTGAGCCACAGGAAGAGACAGGCAGATGAAGATCAGGATTATATCCTCCCTTCAAAACATATGCATCTGCTCAGAGTCTTTGCAGCAGGTTCCTGGCCAAGCAGGTGACCTATTGGCTACTGTGGACATGGGGTGGGTTCAGCCCCCTACCCCTTCACCTCCAGGTGCTGCCTGGACAGTGATGCCCATTCCTACTTACACTGAGGAGCCTAAATCTCTACGAAAAAGCTTAAGTCAGGCTGTTTTCCCCCAAGAAAGGTAATTTTCTTACAAGGGGATGTTTTACAGGAAAGCATCGAGGGAATTTTCAGTGGGATAACACCCAGCTGAGTTGTTTCAGCTTTCCTGGTTTGTCCCTACATGTTTCTGCTTCTCAACCTCAGCTGGGTTTGAAGTGTTATGGTAATATTGTGGTGTTTTTCCTAACGCTGCTTTGATATTTTGAAGGTGAAGCTTTCCTCACCCAGCTGTTCTGAGGAAGACTTAGGTATTCAAAACTTTCTGTTCTGACTTGGAAACAATTGAAAGTGCTGGAATTTCCCACTTTTGGAAATTCCAGTTCTTTTCTCCTGGGCGCAGGGGGAAGTGCAAACATAAACTGTTTGGGGGTCTAGCCTCTACGGCATACATCTTTCGATTGCTTCTTCAGCAGCTTGAAAGTGCAGGAAACTGTGTGTAAGGACGGATGGATGCCATCAAGTCCGATCTGTATCTCTGGTTTATAAAAGCATCATCCACACGTTAGCACAAACCCTGCTAGGGGTTTTCAGAGGCATGAAGTGAAGCTTTTGGTGAAGTCTGCACTGCTGCCAGCCCCACATGCATTTCAAATTGTTCTGCAGTGTTGCTCAGAGGGGTCTCCAGGGCCCTCCCTAGGGCTGGCCTCCTGCCTGCATCAGCAAGGAGATAACTGAGACTCAGCACGGGCTCAGTCCCACCCAAATTCACTCCAATAAATTGACTCCTCTTGCCCCAGGGTCAGCAACAGTAAGGTTTTATTTACGAGATTCAAAATTGTCTTCTCCATCTGGATAAATTCCCAGGTTAGTGGCATGTTTGGGTATGGATTATTTTGCACTGAGACAGGCAGTTTCCCTGCCCAGACCCTTCTGTTCCCCTCCCCAAGACTCCCCTGCTTGCAATATGGTGCTGCTTTCCAGCGCAAAGTGAGTATCGTCCTCTGTAGGGAACGCAGTGTCCCCTGAAGCCCGGGAAGCTGCAGTGACATCAAGGCGGTGGGTGCATGCGTGCTGGCTCAGACACGAAGAAAGGGCTTCTGTGACCACCTAGTCCTCCCCCCCACACAGGGCCAGCAGAGCCTTGCGGTAGTCACCGGAGGTGTCCTTCTGCAAAAGGGAGACCCATGTCAGAGAACTGCTTGCTGATACCTGCCCAGGAGAAGCCCGGTTCAAGGCTCTGGGCACAGGGAAGCCATAGCTCCATGCCTTGGCCACCCTATGGGCATCAACGCACCAGTGGAATATGTTAGCACATCCCCTCTACAGCCAGACCTGCCAATAGTGG
Source organism: Eurystomus gularis (assembly GCA_013400335.1). NCBI lineage: Eukaryota > Metazoa > Chordata > Aves > Coraciiformes > Coraciidae > Eurystomus > Eurystomus gularis. Next base: position 46,707 of record VZZY01025193.1, on the reverse strand, counting down.
GGCTGGCTGGGGCAGGTTCCCCACCCCTAGGTGATGCTGAGCCCCTGTGCCACTCATAGCACCACCAACAGGTCAGATCCCAGCAGGGCTCAGGGCCAAGGCTTGGCCAGACAAGGTGACCAGCCCCTGTGGGGATGCCCATGTGCCCTCACCTCGATCATATGGTGCAGTGATTTGTCGAACAGGTCTATGAACTCGCCCCGGATGTTGAACAGGTCAATCTCGCTCCGGGAAATCATGATCCGAGTGAGGGTCCTCTCATCTGTGCCAGCACCCTGCAAAGGGGAGCTTGAACAAATAACCCTGAAGGGACTGGAGCTCAAGGACCCTCCCTGTATCTCCAGGAAGTCCAAGCTGGGGATTGGGTCCAGAGGAGGTAATAAAAATGATCAGAGGACTGGAACCCCTCTGCTATGAGGAAAGGCTGATAGTGCTGGGAGTTTTCAGCCTGAAGAAGAGAAGGCTCTGGGGAGACCTTATTGCGGCCTTTCAATACTTCAAGTGTGCCTCTAAGAAAGACGGGGACAATCTTTTTATCAGGGCCTGTTGCGACAGGACAAGGGGTGATGGTTTTAAACTAAAAGAGAAGAGATTTAGACTAGATATAAGGAAGATTTTTTTTTTTTTTTTTTTTTAACCCCGGGGGGGGGGAGACCCTGGCCCAGGTTGCCCAGAGAGGGGGTCGATGCCCCATCCCTGGAAACATTCCAGGTGAGGTTGGATGGGGCTCTGAGCACCCTGCTCTAGTTGCAGATGTCCCAAAGCACTGCAGAGGGGTTGGACTACATGACCTTTAAAGGTCCCTTCCAACCCAAACCATTCTATGATTTCTTCTTGGACATGCGCTGGGCTTGCTCCCAACAAGACAATAATTCTGCCACATCTCCTGCTAACCCCAGAAAGCTGATGTGGTGTAGGTTTGAGCTCAGCCCTCCCCCCTCGGGGACAGCCAGGGGACAAACTCTATCACTGCCCTGGGGCTAAATTAGAGTCCCAAAGGGTGTCTGCCCAGCATAGTCCCCTCCCCCAGCTCAGCCCCAGGATAGCCCGTCTGCACCTTCATGGACTTGTAGAGCTTGTCAGCGAAGAAGGCTGGCTTGTTCTTCACACTCCGGACTGCAACACACAGAGGGGAGAGAAAGTGGGCTCCTGGCTGGTGGCACCCAGGGGACACATCACAGCAAGGAGCTGTGCCACCTATTGGGTCAGCTGCAAACCTTCCATGGTACAAGGGTGCAGGCTTGGCACCATACAGGACGCCCTATAAATGCCCCAACCCCACACCACACTGGGATTCTCCATGGCCCAAAGGCAGCAGGAACCTGCCATCATGTTGCCTTGGCAGAGGCAAGTGAAGGAGCCGCCTGCCTTCTGGGGAGCCCTTCCCTGATGGAGCACCAGCCAGGCACTGACCGATGGCGAGGAAGGCGTCCCTCACGTCTCCTGACATCCGCTTCCTGATGGCATGCTCCACATCGTGGTTGGTCATTTTGATGAACTCCTGAAACACTAGGGATGGAGGAGAGGAAAGAGTCACCACTGAGCCACTCCATCCCAGCCCTGGGTACCCAGGAGGCTCAAGCCTCAGTTGTGGAGACCTGTGGACCAGATGGAGCCAGAGCAGGCTTGGCCGCCTCAACTAGCCACCCCAAATGTAGGCACATGACATCCCCTTCCACTGCCTCATCCCCACCAGCACTGGGGAGAGACAGGGCTCAACCTCAGCCTTAGGGAGACCCCACTCTTCTGCTGCCCGAGAGTCCCATCCAGCCCAAATCAAAGCACTTGTGTTGCAGCTGAGGATCCAACAACGATGAAGAAATGTGGTCCTACCTCTGCGGAGGTGGGGATAGCTGCGGGTGCAGAGGATGCTGAGGAAGCGGGTCTCCAGGGAGTCGCTGGACTCGTTGCTGGAGACATCGGCGAGTTTCTGGGAAAGCAACCAAGAGTGGAGAGGAAGGTAGAGGATGGGCATAGCAGAGAGGGACAAAGATGTCAGACAGCTCTTCCTGTGACAGCCAGTCCTGAACATTCTCTTGCAAAGAGGGTGGCTGCCCTCTTTTTTGCAAAAAAATGCATTTTCTGTGCATGGATGTGCAGGTGCACAGCTGCACGCTCACATGTAACTTCTGAGAAAAGATGTGTTCCAGTTTTTAGGAAAAGAGTTTTGCAATGCTCATGGTTAAGACTTTTTTTTTCTTTTGCCTTTGGCAAGGATGTTTTGAGGGTGACCAGTAACAAACAGGGAATTCGGAGCTGCCAGACACAGGAGCCATCCCTGTGGATGTTAGGCTATTGTGGTAGAAATTCACCCCTTCCCCAGTTCCTACTTTTGGTGAGCTGGGGAAGCCATCCCTGCATCCTGCACTGTGAGGAGCGTTGGTCTTGCAGGCAGGCAGTGGGCAGGATTGGTCCCCAGCCCACCCCAAGGGCAGGAAGGTGCCTTTCTCTCCCTCCTGCCCCAGGGAGTGCCCTCATGCAGGTCCTATCCTGATGCAGGGACCCTGGAGCCTCCCAGCAAGCGAGCAGAGCCCATGTGGCCAGAGGGGCCTGGCATGTGGGGCTGCTATTCCCAGCCCCAACAGTGCACCCAAGGACCACAGCATCCCCTCAAACATGCAGAAGGCTGAGGAGCAAAAGGGCAGGCACTCACCAGGTTCTCAGCAACAACCTGGTAGAGAGAAAGAGAGAGACAGGAAGACAACAGGATCAGAAGGTGCTGCTCAACCTTTATCCTTCCCTGACAATATGAGGGAAGTCTAGCAAAATCCCCTGTCCCCAGCTCCCCTGCTTTCTTGGGAGTTGACCTGATCTTAGGACCTCTGTCCTCCTCCAGTTTGGCCTCTGCACCACTACCTGGGTGGTAGCAAAGTGAGCCCCCGACCCCTGGGGCTTGGGTACCAGCCTGTTGCTCCTCAGGGAGCATCCTTGCCTGTCCCTTGGCTCGCTCAAGCCAAGCCTGTAGCGGGAGGAGGAGAGCAGCTTTGCTGATGAAACACAGCCAGGCCACTGCCACTTGGCTGGCTTGTCCCTCCCTTGGTCACCCCTGGCTCTCTCTTTCTCTGCAGCAGGTCGAGGCGAGCGGCAGTGCATGGCAGGGTGCAGGCAGCGCAGCTTCCGCTCCCTCTGCTGGCAGCGGCCCTGGGCAAGAGCTGCACCTCTGCCTGCTGCAGCCATGCACTGGAGCAAGCGGTGTTGCCACAGGACAGCCAAGCGAGAGCTGGGGGTTGGCCCTGTATGAAGCTTCTTTGGAAGAGACTTGGCCCGAAGGAGCAGGAGGCCAAGGTGTACAGCCCAAGGGTCGTAGGTCTCCTGGGATCAGGAGCTGAGCCAGGCAATGGGGCCTTAGCACCGCTNCCCCCGCACCATTTCTGGCTGCTCAGCCTTTCTTCTGCAGTCCTGGCTTACCACAGCCCAGTAAAGATGAGGCAATGGTTTGGGGGCTGGGGCTGGCATCCTGGCAGGGTGAAAAGCAGCTTAGGCTTCAGGGCTGCCCCATGCACCACACGAAGAGGTGGGTGGCTCCTGCAGAGCAGCCCAAAGCTGCCTTTGGAGTTCATGTGCCAGATTTCAGCATCCACATGTGTTGCTGGATCCCAAAATGGCAGCTCTGCACAAGCAGTCCCTGGTTGCGAGCTCCCTGGGGCTGGGCCCCAGGGCTTCTCTCATGGTTTGCAGCTTCCCCATGCATGGAGCAGCAGAGCCCAGGGCTTCAGAAATCAGGCTAGAGAGCTTTATCTCCAAAGGTGTCACTTCACCTGGCATCTCCCCTTGTGGCTTACAGAGGCCCTGCCCCAGCAGCATTTGCTTCCCAGAGAATGCTATTTCCCGGTGCAAGATCCTCACATTTTTGATGCAGAACCCGTAGCAGTACTGCCAGTACAGCTCTTACCTTGGCGTCTTCGTGCGCCTGTGTGAGGTTCTCTGGTCCTTCATCACGGTTGCCCTATGGTTCAAGACAAAAGATCATGGAGCTGGGGAAAGGACTTCTCCCAGGAAAGCCCCAAGCAAGGGAGTGGCACACAAGGTCCAGCAGTGCTGCCCAGAAAGACGGTGATGCTCTGTCCTTTCCATAGCCACCGTCCTTACAGACCCCCACCACTACCCGTGGCAGGGAGGAGACAATCCCCGGTGAGAGAGCCTTACCAGAGCCAGGGAGACGAGAATCCTCTTGAAATGCCCTGAGGTGTCAGAGCTGATATCATCTTCCAGGCACTTGTGGTAGGCTGCAGAGAAGGGGAGTGGCTGAGCCCTGCATCCTGCGTGCAGCTCTGCTTCCCACCCACCAGTGCCTGCTGTGCCTGTGACTCCCATGGGGCCTGCAGATGGTTGTGGCCATCTTCCAGCCTTTGCATAGCTGAAACAGATGCCTCCATCTGCTGTTTTCAGGTGTGAGGAGAAGGTGACCATCCCAGCAGCCCTAATACCCCAGGCATGAACACAGCCTCTTGCTCCAGGTGCTTCAGAGGGAAAGGGATCATTGTGAAAGAGCTCTCAGGAAAGGAGACATTGGTAGCAGAGCTGGGTCATGTCACCATGACATGGAGAGAGACCAGGACCAGCGCTCTGCTAGGGGCAACCAGCCACAGAGCCATCTGTTTAAAACCATGGGCTCTCTCTGGGGGAGAAGAGGCTGGGGATTTCACCTGGAGCTTGCAGCTCTTATTCCCTAGGGAGAAAGGGGCATGGATGAAAGGGGAAGAGAAGTGCAGGGTCTGGAGATGTGAGAAATCACAGAATGGATTTGAGGACTCCTGCTAGCCTCACTCCAGGTTTTCACTTCTCTTGAATGAGGTGTTGGACCTGGGGAAGAGCTGCTTTTGCCTGAAGGGACTAAGAGACCTTCACAGCACCAAGCCATTGACCCAACCCAGAGACAATAATTGTACCCTGACCTCTGGAAAGGACCTTGTACAGTGTTGAACACAGTCCGCACCCAGGACCTGGGTGCTCCCCACATCCCTCCTGAGCCCTACCTTCCTGATATGCCTCGTTGATAGCCTTGATCTCCTGGTTGTTCCGCGTGGCCATGATTTCAATGAGGACTTTCTCGTCTGTGCCAGCCCCCTGGAAGAAAGCAGCATGGTGGGGTGCTGCGGGTACCAGTACTGGACAGCGACACGGCCACATCACCCCATCAGTACCAGGCTGCTGGGAGAGGCTGCTCTAACCCAAGGGCTACTGCGTGCCAGAAGACCATGTCCAGCAAAGGGCCCCAATGGCTGGTAGGAGCCAGCACTAAAGTGTCCAAGTGTGCTGCTAGTGGTATCCCAAGCAGTGTGACTGGCAGCTAGTGGTGCACGCCACTGGTTTGCCCCTACCCTGGCTCTGCTCTTGTTGCCCATGCCTGGCAGAGCACTGCTCCCACTGCAAAGTAGGGATGGCAGCAGAAAGCTTCCCTGAGGGGCTTTGGTACGAACTGGTAACAACGTGCTGGGCTGCAAGAGGCCAAACTGGGCTCCCAGCAGGTCTTGAGTGCAAACCAGGTCTTTGTCCTGGTGCTTTCTGCTCTGCCTTCCTTCATTGTAGGAGATGAGAGCCTTGAGAGGGCCTGAAGCTGGGATGCACTCACAGCTCCAGGCTACCAGCAGTGAGGATACAGCCACAGCAAAAACCACCTTGTCCTCACATGCTGAAGCAGATACCACCAGCATGGCAGTTACCTCCACAGCTTTCCTCAGCTGCTTGGCATCGTACTGTGCTGGCGTCAGCATGAGCCCAAGGATCAGCTTGGCCAAGCTGCCTGACAGCTCAGATTTCAGGTCTGCCATCAGGTCCTGCAAAAACATTTGAGGGTTTAGTCCTTAGCTCCTTCTGCAGGGATGGACCAGCCAAGGCAACACCAGGGAGCAAACAGGGGAAGAGAGTGTAGAGCTGGGAGACATCTGGGAAAACTCTTCGGGTGGTTTAAGTTCACATTTTCTGGGGTGGCCCTGGGGAGATCCTGCCTCTGGAATCCTCTGTGTGTGGGACTGAGGACAAGGCAAGTGAAGGGGAAGGGACACGCTCCTCTTGGGCTGGTGGCACACCCAGAGCAGGAGGCTACCTTGACAACTCAGTCTTCCTTGGAGGAGTCATGCTGGGGCAAATCTAACCACAAAAATTATGTGAGGTCTGGAACACCTCTCCTATGAGGCCAGTCTGAGAGAGTTGGGGTGGTTCAGCCTGGAGAGGAGAAGGCTCCGGGAAGACCTGATTGTGGTCTTTCGGTACTTAAAGGGGCCTATCAGAAAGATGGGGACAATCTTTTTATCAGGGCCTGTTGCAATAGGACAAGGGGTGATGGTTTTAAACTAAAAGAGAGAAGATTTAGACTAGATAACGAAGGATTTTTTTTTTTTTTACCCTGAGAGTGGTGAGACCCTGGCCCAGGCTGCCCTGAGGGGTGGTCAATGCTCTGTCCCTGGAAGCATTCAAGGTCAGGTTGGACAGGGCTCTGAGGAACTTGCTCTAGTTGAAGGTGTTCCTGCTCAGTGCACAGGGTTGGACTAGATGACCTTTAAAGGTCCCTTCCAACCCAAACCCTTCTATGATTCTGTGAAATCAGGGTGTCCTTCCTGGCTGCCCCCTACTCCCTGGGCAGGATTTCTTTCAGTGAGAGGCAGAAGGAAGGAGCAGGGTGGGAGGGAGGGCTAGCAATACCCTGCCATAATGAGCCTTGTAAGCCTTTAGGATCTGCTGCCTCTGGGCGTTGCTCCTCTGTGTCAGCACCTCGATGATGGCCCCTTCGTCAGTGCCTGCAATGAGACAGCAGTGATGCTGGGGAGAGCCAAGGGGGACAGCAGAGCCACACCACATCACCCCTGACTACAGGCACATTGCCACCCTTAGCAAACTGGGGAGGTGGGGAAGTGAGAGCTCCCACAGCTCCAAAACTGTCTCTTTATTCCACCCAGAGTTTTCATGAAGCCCTGCATGGGCCAGGGTGGGCTTTCTGCCCCAGGAGTTTGTTGAGGAGCAGCAGGAAGGGGCTGGAAACATGGCTTCTGCTTACCCAGGCCCTTCATCGCCTTCCTCAGCACCTGTGCATCTGCGTCGTCATTGAAGCTTCCTGCAGGCTGCACGGTTCCTCGCAGCTATGGATGCACAGAGGAGTTTGGGTTCATCCCCAAGCCGGGTGGTATGGAGGGAGAGAGGGAGAGGAAGGTGCCACCCAGCAAGCCGAGGCCAAAGCAGGTTTTGTGTTAGTGCAAGCACCTGGAGCTCAGTGAGAATGTCCCTGCCACTGTCAACTCTTCCATCAAGGGGCAAACCATAGCCAGGCCAGCAGAGAGCAGGGAGAGACAGCAACAGACAATCCCTGGAATCTCAGTGTCCTGCTCAATGTTATACCTAGTGTTGGGACACCTTGTCTGGAGCTGGCCACATCAGCTGAGAGCCAGAAGAGGTGTCACTGAAAGGTCTGCCCTCTGCCTCTTTACAGCTCCCAGCACATCCCCATCCTCCCCTTGCACATAAGGCCCAAGGTGTCTCTCCTGCACATCCCAAAGCACCCTTTTGTGCATGCTTCCAGCTGCATGCAGGGTGCCAGCTCCTCACGGCGCTGCCATACCCTGGCATCAGGGTGGGCTGCTCGGGGAGCAGGAGGTCTCTGGTGGGCACCGGAGCCAGGGCTGCCCGTGATGCATCACACAGACATGCAGGACCTGCTGCCCTAAGGGAGGGGGCCTCACAGAGAGGATGGAGTTAGTGGAGCCCAGGGGGGTGACCAGCCCTGCCAGGGTTACATCCCACCAACCTCATGCCCCCAAACCAGAGAAAGGCATCAAGAGAAGCCATGGAGCAAGAGACAGAGCAGAGGTGTGAGGCTGGCTGTGCCCCGCGGCAGAGAGGAGCAGCTGGGGGTCCCAAGCTGGCAGAGAGCATAGAGGGGTACAAAGGTGCTGACCTCTACTTTGGCCACTGCGCTAAGCTCCCACATCCGATAGGCCACCTGTGCTGCCTCGGGGAAGAACTCACCTGCCGCACTGCAACAGGAGGGCAAGGACAGGGGACAGTGAGCTGGGGAAGTCCTGCGCCCCACCAGCAGCCACCCCCTGCCCCGTCCTACGCCTCCACGAGGGGTGTTTTGTACCCGCTGGGTGCCAGACACAGGCAGATGGGAGCTGGGTGCTTGCTGTGGGGCTGGGTGAGAAGTGGGTGATAAATCCCAACCACCCCACCTCCAAGTGTTTGTCCCTGCCCAAGGGACCACAGCATGGTGGCTGGCCATGCAGAGGGGCTGCAGGGCCCCTCATACTGAACCACTGTCACTGCAGGTGCTGTGGGTTCAGGTGCTGCTCCACCAGGCTCTGACCCGGAGGTCTGTACCCAGCACCAAGGGGATGAAGAGGGACAAATGAGGTGACAGGTGGTCTTACTCATCGTCCCCTCCACACAGCTTCAGCAGGGCCATCTTGTACTCCCCAGAGGTGTCTTCCTGGAAAGACAGACAGAGATGGAGGACCATGCAGCAGAGAGGGTCAAGGTAGTGCCATGAGGTGGGCACATGGAGAGGGGTCTCCCAAATTCGTGTCCTCAGGGATGGACATCCAGCACAGGGTGGCTGGGGAGGGGACTCAGCCCTCCCCCAGGGACTGGTGTTACAAAGGAAGCAGCACCATTGACCGGGGACCCCCAGCACTTACTTTTATCATGTTGTAGAGGGATTTCTCATACTTGGTCCTGAACACCTCCCGGATGTCCAGCATGTCAATCTCACTGCGGGACACCATGATGCGGATCAGCGTGTTGTCCCTTGTGCCCAGCCCCTGCAACAAAAGGAGACCCTGCATCAAGCCTGGGATGGCCAAGCAACCCAGCCCTGGGTCTGAAGGAATAACTGCTTTGGAGGGAAGAGCAGAGAACACAGGTCACATAGCTCCCGTCTTCATGGACCTGTGTCACCCTGCCCTCCAGCAGCACCTCGTTGCAAGGGGACTCCTCCTCTGGCCAGCTTCCCACAATGCTGCAGGAAACACCCTGGAGAAGGGGTGATCCACTCACCTTCATGGCCTTGTAGAGCCTCTCAGCAAAATACTCTGCTGTGCTTCTGATGCATTTCACTGTGGGGAAATGGAGGCATGGTGAGGAATGCTGGCACTTGGCTTCACCAGGGCCCCCAGTCTCTGAGCACCTATACCTCTTGGACACCACATTCAGCATCCCCTCCCATCATGAGCTCCCTGAAACCGGTACAGCCGCAACCCTGACTGACCCTACTGGCTCTTGCATCAAGCCCTCCCACCCCAGCAGGGCCAGCAGCATGTTTTTGCAGCACCACATGCAGGTGCTGACTTACCCACAGCCAGCATCAACTTCTCAAAGTCACCAGAGAGCTCTCCCCGGATGCTTCTCTCGATTGGCTTCCCAGAAATCTTCAGGTACTCATCAAAGACTGTGATACAAGAGCGAGATGATGCCTGGAGAAGCTGCCAAGATACCTTTGAGCCCAGCCATAACCTTGCAGGAGATGCTCACCCATGCGGAGGTGCTGCTTGCTTCGCCGGCCAAGGATGTAGATGAACTGAGCCTCATCTGTGCCCCATTTCAGCTCACCAGCTTCCAGCAGGTCCTTGTGGGTTGGGGAAGGCAGCAGAGCCCAAGTCAGGGTGCTGCTTATATGGGGCTTTGCCCAAGTGCAGGGGCCCTTGGTGACCACTTTCCTTTTGCAGGCCTAAGTCTGGATGGTCCCAGTGCCACCAGCCCCATCCTTGCCTGGATGCCACCCGTCCCAGGGACCTGCCAAGCCTCACCTTGGCATCCTGCTCCACCAGGTCCTCACTCACCACGTCGTCCTCTTCCCTGGTGCCCTGTGAGGCAGAGAAAGGCTCAGCCCTTCTGGGCACAGGTACCCACCACCCACAGACACTGGACAGATGGACATACCTGAAGCAGAACAACAAGCATCTTCTTGAAGTGGCCTGATGTGTCTCCAACAATGTCAGCCTCCAGATCTCTCTTGTAGGCTGGTGGAAGAAGGAGAGGTCAGGGACTGGAGAGCTTGATCCCCTCACCTCTGCCCCTTGCCCTGGCCCAAGGGAACACAGGGCAACCCCTGCTCTTCCCCAGCCCTTACCGTCTTTGTAAGCAGCCACCAGGTCATGGATCTCCTGGTTGGTGCGCGAGGCAAGGATCTCAATGAGGCACTTCTCATCTGTGCCAATACCCTGTGGGAAGAGACGCAGGCCGATGAGCAGCAGGACCAGCTGGAGTGTCCTGAGGGGGGCCTTGCAGGGGCTGCCCACCCCTTACCGCAATGGCATCTTTGATCTCCTTGGCATCGCTATAAGCTGGGGGCCGCATCAGGCTCACGATCAGACGCTCAAACTTCCCTGTCAGCTCATACTTGAGGTCTGCAATGAGGTCCTGGTAGAGGAGAAGAAGGGGCTGGGTGACCCTTTGCTCCACAGCATCTCTGAGTGGGTCCAGGGAGTGCTGCGTCCTTGCATGGACTGGTTGGTGGCAGCCACAGCCACCTGCATCTGCAGTGAGGGCATGGACCAGGGAATGTTTCTGCTGTTACCTTTCCATATTGGGACTTGTAGGCTTGGCAGATCTCCACTCGCTGCTTGTTGCTTCTGGATGTGATGAGGTCAAGGATGGCCTCCTTGTCGCTGCCTGTGGGGAGAGCCAGGAGTCACATTTTAGTCCCATGGCTGTGTTTCACACCCATGGCTAAGCTCATCATAGCCATTCTGCCATGCCCAAAGCTGCTTCCAACTCAAGGCCAGGAGGAGCAGCAAAGCTAAGCTGGCTCCAGGGAAGAAAGGGGAAACAGGAGAGGTGCTGGCATGGTGCTAAAGCAGACACCAGCAGACAGGGGAGGCGATGCAGGATGCCCAGCCATGCAAGGGTCAACTGAAGGAATACGGGACATCAGGGTGGTCCTGGGGTGACAATCCAGAGGAGCATCCATACCAAATCCCTTCATGGCATTGTACAAGGCCTCTGCATCCTGGCTGGCATCAAAGCCTGGGAAATCCTTCACTGACCCTCTGTAGACCTAGGAGAAAGGAGGCGAGAAGGTGAAAGGGGAAGGAGCAGCCCCCTGTGGGATGGGGGGAAGGAGAAGTTGAAGCTGAGCAGACCCAGGGTGAGATCTGTTCCCATTCGGACTATGTGAAGGCAAAGCTCAGCATCAAACATAAGCAGTTGTTCTCCTTGGTTGTTTCCTTTCCTGTTTGCTCTCCACGGGGTGAAAATTGTGCGCTGGGTCACTAGAGTACACAGTCTTCCCCCTTGTATCTTGCTGGCATTGCTGTTTCCTGCTTGTGCCCTATATTTAAACTAGATATAACCCTCTCCACTGCACCAGCAAGGGCTGGTGGTTTGAAGGGAGGTTTCTTGAGCACACTGGGGCTCCTGGCTCCATCTGAGGGGGTTCAGCAGGAAAAGAAGGGACCCCATGGGAGGGCTGGACACACTGAATGCAGAGGAAGGTACGGAAGGACCAGAGCAATCCCCCTGCAATGCAGGCAGGACAAAGGGAGTTACGGAGGGTGGATTGGGAGCGAGGAAGGAAGTCATTTCCCTACTGCCTGTTGTGAACAGGGAAACCCTCTGGATGCTGATGATGCCCAAGCTCTGCCTGGCCTGCAAGCATGGAGATACATTTTACAGGCACAAAATCATTGTGGGCTGCTGAGCAGAAAGCAGAGAAGTGCCAGAACTGCCAACAGCTTGTCCGGCCCCAGCTGCCGCAGGGCCCAGCATGGTCTGAGTGGTCAGAGCAGAGATCCTGGATACAAGAAAAGACCTACCCTGGAGCCTGAGAAATGCTGGGGCTTGGCATGATCCACTTCTGCCTGCTCCTCTGTGTCCTCCAGGCTGCACAACGGGGAGCCTGGGAGTGACACCCCCAAGCAGAGAAAACAGCAGGGACTGGGCTTCCCCACCCCAGGTCAGATTTGCTCAGGGGCATTCACCCCAGGGACTCTGGCACCAGACTGAACAAGATCAGCACAAACCCTGGGTGGAAGCAGATGTGAAACCAGCCCAGCCCCATGTAAGGGACTGGGATGCAGCCCTGCTGGAGGCACAGAGTGGGAAAAGCTGAATGGCAGCATTTTCTTAGTGGTCTCACTGGGGAGCCAGGCTGACCCAGGGCTCTCAGCTGTGTCAGCACCCTGGGAAGCTCTGAGCATCCTCCCTTGGCTCTACTTGTACTGTGTGCTAGCCAGGTACGTACACTTCCCTGGGACTCTGCTGCAGGGCTTGTTTAAGATCTCCAGGAGCTGTCAAAGGCCCAGAGCTGTTGCCAGCATGGGCATCTAAAGCCAACGTGTCCCTAGAGAAGATGGGCAGCAGGCAGGCAGCATCAGCATCCCTGACCCGGCAAGTGCCTCCAGGAATGAACCCAAGGGGGTGGACATGGGGCAGCCTGATACCCACCACTCCCCCAGGTCCCATCACAATGCCACAACACAACAGCCCTGCTAAGCATCTCACCCAGTACCTTCAGAAAGAAACTGGCCTCTGTAACCCCCCCTTTCCAGAGAGAAACCAGTCTGGGCTGGGCACATCCCACAGTCCCTCTCAGGAGGAGCTGCTGGCACTGGTGGCCCATGTGGCAGAGACCAGGTCGGGCAAGAGGAGACGCTGCCCTTCGAGGGAGCCAGGCGGGCACGGGGACAGATCGTATTGCAGGTGATTCATCAGGAGAGCTGGATTTAGCCCTGCTTCCCAACAGCTCCCAGACTCTCCTGTCTTCATGGAAGCTGCTGCCCACACATACGCCTTGCAGAGATGTAAATTAAAAGCTGGAAGGCAAAGGAGGTGCCCAGAGGCAGCAGGAGGGGACAAGGGTGGCCCGAGGCTGCAGGGGTTGTGTGGGTAGTGATGAGGAGACCAGGTGTCGGTCCTGGTTCACCAAGGGGGAGGAGCAGGACTCTGCTCCTGCCTGCTGAGCCATCGATGCATGAGCTGCCTGCCTTGCCGCAGTGCTGCCATGGCGGGGGACAAGGGAAACTGAGGTAGGAGCTCAGCACTGTGCATTGCCCCATGCTCCCTATGCCATCATGGGAACGAGCCCCAGAAACACCACGTGTGAGAGAAACAGCATCCTGCCTGCTGTGCCCTCATCACACCCCCATTCTCCTTTCCATCCCTAGCTTCAGCTGCTGGGCCCCTGCTTCCCCTCCTCCAGCCTCTGAGTCATCCCAGCCAGCCTGGGACCTCCCAGCTAAAAATAAGCCAAGCTGGGGCTGGGAAGCTGGAAGCAAAATTCCTGGCGTGGCTTCGCTCTCTCCCACCGCATGGTTGCTTGGGGTCCCAGGCCATCACAGGGGTGATACTCACCCGCACTGTGCCTCGGTTTCCCCACACAGAGGCAACCATCCCCTCGGCTGGGCAGGAAGCCACCAATAATTGGGCTTGAGACAATGATTACTTGCTTTTTTGAGGGGATGGAAAGCAGATCTTGGCCCCGAGCTGTGGAAGAGGGAGGCTCTGGCCTTGGACTCCTCCCCTGTCTAGCACACTGCAGGCAGGCTTTACCCGCCAGTCACAGCTGCCCACCCAGGCAGGGTTTTCCACCCACACCGAGATATTTTTCTGGCTTCCAGGGAGCACCTGCTCACCCAGCTGCCACATCACACCAGCCTCGGATCAGAATGGGGAGAAATCCAGGCTGGGGAGGAGAGGCCAAAGCAGGGCTGTGTGCCTTGCAGCGAGCTCCGGCAGGATTTCTTTCCAGCAAAAGCCCAAATCCCCAGCATCAGCATCTCATCTCCTTCCCTTCCCACTGCTCCACTTCTCTCCCTCATCCCACTGTGGCCCCAAAAGGATTTTTACTCCTCATTGTCCCTGCTCTTCCTGCCCCAGTGCTTCCCCCATCTGCAGCACATCCAGACAGCACTGGCTGGAGAGGCAGGAACATAAACAGGCTCCCATGCACATCACCACCATCCTCGCTGCATGATGGAGGTGCTGCCCCAGCTCAGGGGTCTATCCTGCAGCACCCCTGGTACCCATCCCCACTGTGTGTGCGTCACCCTTACCTTTCCTTTGGGTGCCATGGCTTCCCAAGCTGGAAATTACCAGAGTGAGGGCAAGATGGAGCTGCAGGAGGGAACACAAAATCTGATGTGAGCCAGAGCCCCTCTCTGCGGGCTGTGTTAATTCAGGGAGGCTTCACTCCCTCCCTTGGGTGCTGCTGCCAGCCATGGCTGCGGGTGCAGGAGGATGATGGCTGGCTGCTGCTGGGGAGGCTCAGGGAGAGGGGCTTCATCAGCCACACTGCAGTTAGTGGAGCCGAGGCCCTTTGGTATCTGGCGCCAAGTTGGGGACCCCGCGGGACGGGACCAGTGGAGATCAGCCATTACACAGCTTCCTGCCAGCACCGAGAGAAGCCAGGAGGGGAAGAAACTGCTGAATACATGGAAATGAGCCGAGCATCCTCCATGGGGCTGACCCTTCTCACTGCACCACGCAATGCTCCCTCTGTTCCCTGCAGTGCCCCAAACCCTGGAGCCATCTCAGCTTCAGTAGTTGCTAGGGATGCCCCATTCCTGCATGGTGCTGGGCAGCCCCCACAAGGTCCCATCAGTTTTTATCTGAGTTTCTGTGCACTGAATCAAGGCCACCATCCATCCCACACACCGAGCAGAACCCAGGAAGCACAGCCAGGTTTCCAGGGTAACTCACAGGTTGTTTTCTAACACTGGCACCACTTATAACTGCAACATGCTGTGTTGTGGACTCTCCCCACTCCCCCAGAGAAAGTCCTCAGACAGTGCCATTTCTCTGAGAAAACTGCCGGAGGGAGAGAAACAGCTGGAAAATGGAGCCCGGCCATGAATTAACCGCTGAGCGTCAGCTGAGCTCCAGCCGTGAGGCATGGCCCTCCCCTCCTTGCCAGCGCTCGGCCTCCCTCCCAGACACGTTGCAAGAAAGCTCAACGTGCAGTGGGGCCGTCCTGGGGGGGTTTCCTGTCCCCAGCTGAGCTTGGTTTCATGCCATTGAGTGAGTAGGGGAAAACCACATGAACTTCCCTGGCTTGCCCCTGCATCCCTGTGAGAGCAGCCATGGAGAGGGAGACATGGCCCCACAGCATCAGTGCGGCTGGGTCACCTCGCTCGGGTGCAGGAAGCTGCCAGGCACCTGTGGGCATTGGTGTCAAGGGAAGGAAGTTTTGCAGAAAACCACAGCTGCCTTCGCCTCCCTTCCCTTTTCAGCTGGGGAGGCTGCAAGCCTCAGCCACCCTTCCCTGTGGCTCCCAGCTCTGGGAGAGACCTGCATGCCCCTGAGACTGCGCTGTGGCTGGGTGCCAGGGGATCCCAGCCCGTAACCCATGCAGCCTTTTAATTCCACTCAGGAGCCTGTACGTGAAGCTGTGTACGCTCTGGAGAACAGAGAAAGCCCTGCGTGGCACAGCCCTCCTGCCTCGGTCCATGTCTGCGGCAGCCGAGCTGAGACCGCCAAACTCATCTCAGCAGTGGCTGGCCACACCCAGTCCCCATCCAGGCCCTGCAGTGCCCCTTCCTTGTCCCCCACTGCTGCTGCCACCACCACAGAGGCTGGGGGAGCAGCCCCAGCTCTTTCCTTGGCAGCAGGTGATCCGGGGAGGATGCCCAGACAGACACAGAACATCCATGGGGCAAGTGGGGAAACCTGGAGGCTACAGAGCCCTGGCGCAGGGCTATAACCTGCCCCTCCCCAAACCATGGAGAGGTTTGAGTTATGAGGGTCCCTGGACAGAAGGGGCTGTGAAAAATTCTAAAGGATGTGTACGGCCCATCCCCTTTGCAGAACAACCCATCCTTGCCAAAAAGCCTCCGTCTGCCCAGCAGCATGCACCCTGCCAGCCTCTCCACAGCCCCACCACAGCTTTAGGCTTGGGGGTTTCACCCCAGGAGCCCAGCAGCTATTTCTGCAGCCCGCTGCCAGGCTGGGCTCTCCCAGAGGCCAGGACACACCCAGTGCCGCACCGTGGGGCAGAAAGGGAGCTTACCAGGGTTAAAAAAAGCGGCATCCGTCCTCTCTGAGAGGCAAGGGATGTTCCCAAAGTCCCCTGCCCCACCTCAGTGCCAAAAACCCCCTGCCCTTCTAGAGCTCCGTGCCTCCGGGATGTCGTACAGCGCATTTACCTGTGCAAAACTTGAAGGGTACCAAACTGAGGGGATCCTCTCCAGTGAGCTCAGCTCAGACCCCTGCACAGAGGGATGGGTGTTTCCGTGCCTGCCACAGCACCGGGGCACCGACAAAGGCGCATCTCAGCCGGGACACACCCATGGGCCCTGCAGCAGTGCCAGCACCCACCGAAAAAAGCACCTGCCAGCAGTGCCGCTGCCCAGGCTTTTGTTAAAATGGAAGGATTTTTCATAAAAAGAAAGAAAACCACCAAGGATCCCCCTGCCGTGCCTTGGAGGGAGCCTCTGCTTTTATGGCTCACGGCTGGCCAGGACTTTCCCCCAATTGCTTGCCACCGTGGAGGCCTTGCCCACCAGCATGGTCCCCCCGCACGCCATCACATACCTATGAGCAGCACTGAGGCCTGTCGGGGTGTGCTTGCAGGAACAGCCGCCACCGGCGCGCTCGGTGCGTTCTTGTGGCCGTGCTCTCGTCCTTGGTGTGCAGCTGTTTCCTCACAGTGAGACGTCACCACTCGCGAGCCCTCCAGTCCCCGCCTGCCATAGTCAGGGCCACACTCCCACCCTCGCCGCCATGCCAGACCTCTGTCCCTCAGTTCTGGGTGCCCACGGTGCAGGGTGTCGTGGTCGGGCGCGCAATGCCACCCGCAGAAGTGCCCGGTCCTTGCTGGGGTGTGGAGCAGGGGGTCACTCAGCAGAAAAGCCCCACCGGAGTGTGCAGGAGCTGTGTGCCAGCAGCGGCAACACGTGCAGTGCAAGGCGATAACAGTGACTGCACTTCGACTGTGGAAATTTCATCCCCTTCTGCCCCCCCGCCCCAGTTTCCTGGTGAAAGCTGGGGTGCAGGGTATCCTGCTGCCTCCTGGGCTGGTCCTGCTGCCTGCCACCTTCACCCACACCAAATCACCTGCTTCCCTGGTCATGGTCGGGAAAGGTCCATGCCTGACTCTCTCTGTAAAAGCCAGGGGGTGCGGGGGTTGTTGGTCCCCCAGGACCTGCTTAAGGGGGAAGATGCTGACCAGGGCTCTGCAAGGAGCAGCTGTGGGGCAGGAGCTGAGCCTGCACAGGCAGCCAGGGAGCGGCAGCTTACCATCCTCCCCCCAACCTTCCCTCCTGTGCTGCAAACACAAGGATAAGAAAACCTTGCAGCATAGCCCCGTGTGGAGATGCAGGCTAGATCTCTTAAGATGCTCTTGGCAGGTTGCACCCTCCCTGCAGTGCCCTGGGGCCATTTCCTTCCCTGCCTTGCACACATTAACCCCGCTCCTTCTTTACCTGCTCCTTTGCACCAGCCAGCACAGAAAATGGAGAAGGAAGGGCTGGAGGAGCTGGCGAGGCTCCTCAGGAGCTACTGACAGTGGTGTCTGCACTCTCATAGGTACCAGCAGGATAAAACCCCTTGAGATCTTGAAGGCTGCCGGCATCTGACCTTTCTGGCATCCATGCCCTGGTGGCACCCACTAGCTCAAGCATCCCTCTGGGGCCACAAGGCAGCTGAGCTGCCAGCCCTGTCTGTCCTGGGACATGGTGGTCCTGGACAGCAGAGACCCCAGGCTGGGTGTGATGTGCCCAATAGCTGGCATACAGCCACAGATTTGTGTCTCCTCAGCGGTTTGGAGGCACCCTGGGAAGGGGAGACCCTTATGGCCAGCAACCACCAACTGCTCCTTCATGACCTGTTGTTCCCTTGGGGCAATGTTCCCTTGGGCTGGCGTTGGTGTCTGGAGACCTCACTCATGTGAGACAGCGTGGGTGACAAGCACAGCTTTGTTTGCCCTGCAGTGCAGGACAACAGCCCTGCTCTCCTCCTGGTCCCTCTGCCTGTGTCATGGTCTGCTGAGCTCCCCTGCCCCAGGGGTGCCAGCCCAGCAGTTCACAGGGTGCCCTAGAGATATAGGGCTGCCCCATATAACCAGGACAGGACAGAGCAGCCTTATCATTACAGCATACACCTATGCTTCCAGTACTCTAGATGCTTCCTAGCTTTGTTCCTGCATTGCTGCTGTCTCTTTTCTCTGCTCCTTACAAGCTGGAGGATGTGCTGAACTACATCACAGCCTAAGAAGTTTTTGTCCCCCAAAACTGTAAACAGATTCAGCCTGAACAACGTCTGTGACAAAATCAAAATTAGTTCCTCACCCCAGAATGCCAGCTCAGAGCCCAGGCTTGGTCCTCTTCTCCTAGAATGCCAAAGACCAGGCACGTCACACCACATCCTCCCCACATCCCCTCCCTCCTAGGAGCAGCTCTACAGAAGAGCTGTGCTGGGGCCGGAGGGCATTTATATACCTTACTGGTCCTGAGCAGCCTCACCTGGAGCCCCCTCCCACACAGCCCTGGGCCCCTGTTTAAGCCCAGCCCTAGACTTACCCTAGTCTTTACTTACACTCAACTGCTCAGCCCCTGTGGGCTGCACCCCAGGAGGGAAGCATTGTGTGAGGGTCATTCCTAGTGCCTATTTCATTCCCTATAGGAAGCAACCTCCCAGCTAGGAGAGGAGCTGGGATGGATCTGGCATTGCTTGGGCTAAGAGCTGCAGCCCCAGCTCTGCTCCAAGGGTAAGGCTGGATGAGTCAGTGATGGATGGTGCTGCTGCCTGCTCTACTACAAGCTGCACTTGGGCTCATTAGGTATTTTTCTCCATCTAAGACTGCTGTCTCTGTGCAATAGGGCTGTGACAAAGTGTGGGCAGCACCTGGGATCTTGGTGTCCCAATACTAGGGAAGTGCAGGTGACCTCAGGACTTTGCTTCTGGGAGCTACAGCTGGATGCGCTGTTTCAAACATCCCACGGAAGGGCACAGTCTGTGCTCCTCTGCCTTGCTGCTGCAGTCAGCCCTTGGACCTGCTGACCTCCCTCTGTGTTCCTCAGGGACAGCTCACACCCTGGGTGCGATCACAGCTATAGGGATAAGCACCCCTGCATCCTCACCTGGCCATGTCTCTGCTCGTCTCTGCCTGGATTTCCTCCTAAACCTGCTCCATAGATGGAGATGAGGGCCCTGGTGAGAGGGAGCAAGGACAGAGGGAAAGGATTCCCCCTTCCACCTGCCCAGGCAACTCTGAAATGTTCTTTAAACTCCCTCAGTAATGCCTTTGAGCTTATTAGCATTGCAGGCTTGTGTGGATGATTTGGAAGGCGTTGTGGGAAAAATATTTCTGCATAGATTTCCCATTGTGCAGCCCAGAGCGGTGGTCAGCTGGGGGAGGGCCAGGGTGCTCCCAAAAGGCATTTAAGGGGAGGGTGACAGGGGCTGCCTGGAGCTTGTCCTCCCCATCAGCTCGCAGCTGGAGCAGCTTGCCCGAAGGATGGCTGGAGTAAGTATTTTGTTTGCAGAAGAAGGGAAAATCATCAGGGCAAGGTGCCCTGTGCAGGACTGGTGGTGTGCAGTGGGTGGGTGGGAAGGCAGCCGCAGTTGGCCTGGCCTTGGCCACCAGTTCTCCAGCCCCTAGGACACACAGCAGTTGTTCAGGAGACTGGGGTTCCCTGTGTCACAAAGGCTTACAGCATCTCATCCTGGGGGTCAGGGTGCTGGGCACTGCCCCTGTCCCAGCTGAGCTTCATGCTGCCTCAGGGCGTGGCCCTGTGATCCTTGGAGGTGCTGGGACATGCTGATGGGCATGGACTTTGCTTTGCTGAAGGGTGACCTGGAGGTCCTAACAGCACTATGTGGATATGAAGACATTGCAGCCCCCCTTTCTCCAGTCCTGGGAGCTCCTGGGGAAGGATGGGCAGGGTGTGGGAAGGCACACAAATCCCAGGCATGCCATACTGAGCACAAATATCACACAATTTGGGGTTTCTGCTGGGCTGACATCCCCATCAGTGACCTGAGCAAGCCACAGCATTACCGTACAGGCTGGTGGCCCAGGGGACCATCTGAGCTGTGGCATTGACCCACAGTTATGGTTGTTGTGGGAGTGTGTTCAGCTGAGCAATCGGGTGCTTCCTGGTGTGCTTCAAGACCAACAGCTGCTCCAGGATCTGAGCATCTCCTTTTCTGGCCTAGTTTCTGTGTTTTAGTAGTGGTCTTGGCAGTGCTGGGTTAACTGTTGGATTTGATCTTAAAGGTCTTTTCCAACCTAAACTATTCTATGATTTCAAATAGTGTCCATGGCAAAGCTGGGACAATGCTGGCTGTGTGTCCCTGCTGGGGATGCTGCAGCAATAGGACTTTCTGAGCTGGCAGGGGGATGAAGAGTTGTCCACGTCCCCACCTCAGCTCCAAAATGGGCTGCTTTTCTGGCAGAGACAGAAAAGAAGCAGCACCCAGGGAGTCAGGAAAGCACCATGTGGATGGTGGGACCTGTAAGGAAAATGTTCAGGCTGGGTTAGGGTCACTTCCCCAGGGTGATGCCCATGGGGCAGCAGTATCTTCATGCCTGCTGCTTTCCTCTCCTGCAGATGCTGTGCTGGGGCTGCCTGCTCTCTGTTTTGAAGATGCTTTCCCGCAGAAAGCGAGTCCTGCCCGGCTCAGAGGGCTCCAGCCTCTGGCGCTGCCTCTCCACCATGGACCTCATCGCCCTGGGAGTGGGCAGCACACTGGGGGCTGGTGTCTATGTCCTGGCGGGGGAAGTGGCTAAGACCAGCTCTGGCCCAAGCATTGTTCTTTCTTTCCTGATTGCAGCCATGGTGTCTGCTCTGGCAGGGCTGTGCTACGCTGAATTCGGGGCCCGTGTGCCCCTGGCTGGATCTGCCTATCTCTACAGCTACGTGACAGTGGGTGAGCTGTGGGCCTTCATCGCTGGGTGGAATCTGCTCCTGTCCTATGTCATTGGTATAAATCTCTTTTGATCCCTCTTGCTTTGTTTTGCATTGATGGCTTTGCTGGGAGTCTTTCCCAGACCCCATGGGACCACCATTGCTGCCCCAACTGCTATCTCTCCCCAGGTACTGCCAGCGTTGCCCGGGCTTGGAGTGCTACCTTTGACCAGCTCCTCAACAAGAAGGTGGGGCGTTTTTTGGGTGCTTATGCAGCCATGAGCTCTGTGGGGCTGGCAGAACACCCGGATGCCTTTGCTGCTGGCCTGGTGGTCCTGCTGGCAGGTAGGATACCTACCCCTGTGCCACCCTGCATCATGTAGGATGGACTCCTCACCCTACAATGGGCTCTTCAGGATTGTGCTGACCCTTCTGAGGCTTTGCCATTTCCCTGGGCAGAGAATGAGGAATTCAAGGCAAATCTGGGGAAATATGCAGATCCTCCTGACTCTACCAGTGTCCCCCTTTTCCACCCTTCTTAGTAATATCTACCCTGGGCCTGGTGTCATCCAAGGGGCTCAGCCAGTTTTACTCTTTTCATCCCCAGGGCTCCTTTCCTTTGGGGTGAAGGAGTCCACCATGGTCAACAAAGCCTTCACAGCTCTCAACTTGCTCATCCTGCTCTTTGTCACAGTGAGTGGCTTCATCAAAGGTGACCTGAGCAACTGGAAGCTCAAGGAAGGTGACCTGTCAGGAGCAGCTGCCCAGGAGGCTGGGTATGAGGAGCTCCACTCTCCCCATGCTGCCTTCAGAGGGGGATAGGGATGGCTGGGTCATCCCCCTAATGCTTTATCTGAGGAATTCCCACTATTTCCCATTTCTTCCTGCCCTGTTGGCAATGCATCAAAGAGCCGAAGTCCTAAGCCCTGCTGGGTTGATGCTGGAGGGATGAGCAGGTTGGATGGACGGTTCAGACTGGTCCTGTCCTGGGACCCTATTGCACTGACCCCTCTGCACTGCCTGACTCTTCCTCCTCCTCCTCCCAGGAACCAGTCCATGGCTGACAATATGACCAGTGCCTTTGGGATCGGAGGCTTCATGCCCTATGGTTTCAGTGGGACCTTGGCTGGAGCCTCTACCTGTTTCTATGCCTTTGTTGGGTTTGACTGCATTGCTACCATGGGTAAGTGAGGCAGGAAGAGATAGCAGCAGGACCTTCCCCTCCAGGCTGGGGCAGGGATTCTGCCTGCAGCCCTGGGAGTTGGTGTAGGTTTGGGCTGAGAATAGGCACATTCTGTGCCACAACGACTCTCTTCTGCCCTCCATGCTCACAGGAGGAACCATAAGAGTTCATGTGGCATGACCGGGCTAATCCTGAAGCAAAGACAGTCCCTATCCCCATAACCCTGGGCACCAGGAGGTCTAGTGGTCCTTGCCACAAGGCCTCAGTGTCCCCTCTCGTGGAGGGATGTGGGATATGCTCTCCAGCCTGAGCTGGGCTCTTAGAATGCCATGCACATTTTGATGGACTTGGCAGTACTGGGTTAACAGTTGGACTCAATGATCTTAAAGGTCTTTCCAACCTAAATGATTCTCTGATTAAATGAGCATCTGTTTTCACAGCTGAGCTTGTCTTCCCCAGGGGAAGAAGTGAGGAACCCACAGAGATCCATCCCCATAGGCATCGTCCTCTCCCTCCTCATCTGCTTCCTCATGTACTTTGGGATGTCTGCTGCCCTCACCCTGATGATGCCCTACTATCTCCTGGATACCACGAGCCCTCTCCCCGCAGCTTTTGAATACGTTGGCTGGAGCAGTGCAAAGCACATTGTGGCTGTGGGGTCACTGTGTGCCCTGACCACCAGGTGAGGGGAGTCCTCTGATGACAGCTCTGTGGCTGGCAAGGTTGCACTGGAGCTATAACACATCCAGGAGCTATCCTCAGTCCCTTCTCTCTGACTGCCCTGCTCAGCCAAAATCCCACAGCCCTTCCTCACAAACCCTGTTGCTCCCAGCCTGGCCTCTCCTGATCAAGGAGAGCAAGCAAAACCCTTGGCATGCCGCTTTTAGCCCAAAGTTGGAGGTGTTTGGTGGCACAGTGACTGCAGGAGCAGACCAGGGTGTCTCAGTGTGCTCAGGACTTCTAGTGACCTATGGGCATCACTTCCCTGATACTGTCCCTCACTTGATGGTGAGGGAGGTCCTGGTCTTGTCAGCATGGTTTTGAGAGGGTCATGGACCATACAGATGAATGGGAGCTCCCTTGGCATCTAAGGAGGAGCAAAAGGCAGGATGACATGTCCTGGATTCATGCCCTGTTCTCTCCTCTCTGCAGCCTTCTGGGCTCCATGTTCCCCATGCCACGGATTCTATATGCAATGGCTCGAGATGGGCTCCTCTTCAAACCTCTGTCCAAAGTCAGTCACCGTCAGTGTCCGGTGGTGGCAACGCTGGTGTCTGGAGGAGTAGCAGGTGGGTGAGTGATTCGGTTACTCCTTAACCTTGAGCAGTGCTTGGTGCATGTTCTTTTTCAGCAGGACAACACAGACCCCTTAGCTTGCAAATATATTCCCATGCAGAGGGGAGTCTCCTTGCTGTGTGTGAGAGACCATTTGGTTTCGATGCTGTCCTGGACACCATTTCAGCCCCTCTGAGGTGGCAAGATTCTTTGTACCAGTGGCTGATGCATCATCAGCTCATTGAGGTGCTTGAGTCCTGTTGCAGTGGGTGTCAGGAGGATCTGAGGGGTCAGAGGGAGAGCATGGGCTTAGCAGCAGTGTCACGAGCTCTGCCAGGAGACTAAAAGGGCTTCTTGTTCCTGCAGCTCTCCTGGCCCTCCTCTTCGACCTGAAAGCCCTGGTTGACACGATGTCCATCGGCACACTGCTGGCCTACTCACTGGTGGCTGGCTGTGTGCTGCTGCTCAGGTCAGGCTGCTGGGGACAGAGAAAGGGGCTCACCCAGCTTCTGGTGTTGGCTGTGCCTAGGGCAAGGCACTGGCCTTGGTGCACACTCACATGCCTTGACAGCCAATATCTGCTCCTCAGGTATCGGCCTGAACCCAGTGTTGAGAACACTCCTGTGGGGAAGGTCCCAGCTGTGCAGCTCTGGTGGGACCATCTTGTCCGGCCACCCCCACATCCCACCCAGTGTTCCTCTGCTGTGGTGGCCTGGGCTCTGACAGCCATAGGTATGCCCGGGAGCGATGGATGGGCTCTATGGGGAGCTGATGTGGTTGGACGCATGGGGGACATCACTGCTGGAGCATGGGCTGGCAGTTCCTGCTTGTGGAAAGCCATCTGGCAGCAGGATGCAGGAAGGGCCTGCCTGGCTCCCTCCTGGCCTCTCCTGACTGCCACATGGCTGGCTGCCCCAGTGGGACCTTGGGAAACCTCCCACTCCAGCCACTTCCCAGACTAGAGACAAAACCTGCCTTGACATGCCACCCAGCCCTGTCCTTTGGTTGTCCTTTGCCCTTCCTGCCATGGCAGCCTTGGGTGCTGCAGCCCAGGAGAGGGAGAAGCTCAGCACTGCCCTGACGCACTGCTGTGGTCCCTCTACAGCCTCCCTGATCTGCACTGTGAGCTGGGTGAGCACCACAGGGCTGTCCTGCCTCCGAGCCAGCGGTGCCTGGTGCATCACTGCTCTGGCTCTGCCTCTCCTGGGGGTCCTGGTGGCAGCTCTGCTCATCTGGAGGCAGCCTCAGAGCCAGGAGAGAGCATCCTTCATGGTGAGCATACAACTTGGTGCTTGGGGACTGTCCCCAGGGAGAAGGACCTGGGGGATGGGCAGGAGACAAGTGCCATGGCCCCATGAGGAAAGGTTACATTGCGTTGGGGGGTGTTACCTCTGCTTTAGGTCAGGCAGACCTTTGCTGCATCCACCTTGAACAAGCTGCTGTTGGAGGCATTGAGCAGATCATAGAGTTTTCTGTAGGAACTCTGGGGGCTGCCTGCTTCTTCCCCCCATGTCTCGCAGGCCGAAGGAGCACCTCCTGCAGCCCCAGAGCTGCTCCTCAGTAAAAAGAAACCCAGTCCAGACACTCTGGATTGGTTTTGCTGGTGGTTTACTGCCTCCCCCTTAAATCCTACAGCACTTCCTGCCCCAGCGCAGGACGTGCCAACCAAACCATCCCCCACGAGCACCCCTCTCCAGCACAGGCTGCAGTCCCAGCTCAGGTCTCCAAACCTGACAGCCAGGCTGGGTTTCCCCTAGCCTGTCAGCAACTAGCCAAAGCAGCAAAGAGCCCAAGTGGTCTGCGAAACCCCTGCCTGTGGGCTGACTGGTGCTCCAAGCAAAGGCATGACCCCATTCCTTTGTGCTTGGTCCCTGCAGGTCCCCTGCCTGCCCTTCCTGCCGCTCCTCAGCATCGCTATCAACAGCATCCTGATGGCCCGGCTCAGTGCGGCTGCCTGGCTGCGATACCTGCTCTGGATGGCCATCGGTAAGCTCAGCTACCCTTGAGGTCCCAGAGCTGGTGGCAGGCTCTTTGGGTGAAGTGCAGGTGGTTTGAGAGCCCATGACATTAAAGCTGGCTGCAGAGCTGTGGTGGGTGGATGGAGGAGATGCTGAACTTTAATGTCAAGGGGTGGTGGAAGCACCTCATCCTCTGATATGTGACCCAAAGCAGTGGGAACTTTGTGGCTGGGAGGGAAGAGAGGACCCCCCCAACACCCTATTCTGCCTGTTCCCAGGTTTCCTTATTTACTTTGGCTACGGGATCTGGCACAGTGCCGAGAGCTGCCAGCCTGAAGGAGCAGCTGCCGAAGAGCTGTGGGGAAGCATGGGCAGGGAGGTGGCCCCAGATTCCCCGGGGACTGCACAGTGCCTGTCTGCTCAAGGACAGTAAGAGGAGACAGGCTAATCCCCAAGTGCCTGGCTCCCTCCACCCTGTACCCAAGGGGCAGAGAGGCCCCTTGGGCTGAAGGTCCCATCCCACGGCAGGGCACAGCCCTGCCACCAGCCCTGGGAGCTGTTTTCTTCTGAGTCTGGTTAACCTCCCTGAGCAACCTGAGTCCTCATGGCAAGCCCCTGCTGAAGGAGTATTGTTTGGAGAGGATAAAGCAGACAAGTGGTTTTGCTGCTGTTATTGGGGTTTGGAGGGTTTTTTTGTCTTTGAAGCCTCTCCCTGCAGCCCCCCAACTTACTCTGTCCCCTTGCCCACCATGTCTCTCAGCTGCTCACAGCAGAGTGGAGGCTTCTCCAGCACTGCCTGTGCTGGGCTTTTTCTTCCTTACTGTGGGTGAGTCCTGTTCTGGACTCATTTATTCTTCCTCCTTGGTTCCCAGCACTCCCCTTTCCCAGAGCTGGGCATATTCCTCTGGTCCTACACATGATGCACCTTTGGGGGAGTGGGATGTGGTACCAGATGCCCAGAGCAGGATGTGCAGCCCTGCCAGCCTCATGCCACTTTGCCCAGCCATCCTACAGCTAGGCAGGATTTGCTTGGGCAGAAACCTGCCCTGTGACACCTGCTTTGATGCTATGGTTCCTGGCATGTCCCCACCTATGTCCCTGAGGTCACTACAAAGCTGGAGACTGCCCCACCACCTGTCCTCTGAGCCACAGGGATGCATGGAGCAGTGGTTGCCCTGTGGGGACTCTGATTTAATCATCAGGCACCCTCATTTCCCACTTGGAGCACCCCATAGAGGTGCTTGGGTGAGACGTGGGCCCTGCATCTGCATTGCCAACCTGGCTGCCTTGTTCAGCTGATATTTTCCAGATAAGGACTAGCACAAAGGACGGAAGTGGCTGTTGCAGTGGCCCCGCCGGCTCGGCAGGGCTGGGAGGGTGGGGGTCTGCCCTGTGCTGGGAGCCCATTGAAATGAATGAAACAGGGGAAAGGGGCAGGGAAAGAGGGGTCAGCAGTGGGGGCCTCCTCTGGGGCTCCCTTGTTGTGGCTTTGTGGCGCCTGTTCCCACCCCTCCTTGTCTTCCACCTGCCCTAGGAGCAGAGGACATGGCCCCACTGTGAGATGTTCCTGCAGCAGTCCACAAAAAATCACTGACATGGGATTCTTGAGGCTGCTGCTTTTTGCAGACTTGTAATTGTCACAGCCAGTAGCACATTGGCCTGGTGCACACACATACACACACTGGCTAAACAGTCTTGGGGGGGAACAGGCCAGTGACAGCCCCCAGAGCAGTGACCATCCCACCACACTCGTGCACACAGTGGCGAGTGCTTGTGTGCATCCAGCCACGACCAACAGTTGTGCTGGCAGCATCTTCCCCCATGGCGATGTGCCACCTCAGAGCAGGGAGGGATGTGACCTGCTGGCAGGCACTGCTGAAGCCTGCTGCACCTCCAGAAGATGCTCTGCTCCCTGAATATGCACCTCTGCCTGGCTTTGGAGGACAAGATGGGGCTGGTGGCACTGCTGAGGGGCAGCAGGGATAAGGAGGGCTTGGCATCTGTGTGGCAGTGAGCAGAGACATGTTTGGGCTGCAGGTGAAAACCCTGGGAGCTTTTTGCTGAAGAAGGAGGAGGCGATGGGGAGAGGAGGGCATGGACAGCAGCCCTGCCTTGCTCCCCTCTCGAGGGAATGGGAAGCTCTGCTTTCACTGGAAATGGCAGGAGAGGGTGGCATCAGCTCAGAGCAGCCTGAGCCGGAGGGCAAACTCCCAAAATGGTCTGTAGCAAGGGCAGTGCTGGATGTGGCCAATACACCCAGCTGTGCCCATCCCTCCTGCCCTGTGCTGCCACCCCATGAAAGCCTCTGTGGCTCAGTCCTGGGCTTGGCCACTTTCTTCCCAGGGAGTGAGGTACCTTAACACCACCGTGTCCCCAGCACCTTCATCCTCCCAGTCCTCATCCCCATCTTGTCCCAGTGACTGCCTCCTCTTCCTTGCCTCATGCCCCTGGGCAGCACTGATGCTGGTCATGCCCAGAGCCAAGTGCTGCGTTGGATCCAGCCCAGTGCATGTCTGTGTGTCCTGGCTGACCCCTTTTACTCCCAGAAAGCCTCCACCAGCCTCCCACCAGAGGAAAGGGTGCAGGGATGGCATGGGGGGGTGGTCGGGGCCCCCCTGCAGCCCAGCATGGACTAGGGGAAGGCAGGCGCAAGTGTCCTGTGAAATGCTCCATCACCTCGAGGGCTCAGCCAATCGGGGGGGCCTGCCCTGGCAGTGGGGGCACTGGTGAGAGCAGCCCCAGGCTCATA
This sequence comes from Eurystomus gularis, assembly GCA_013400335.1. Classification (NCBI taxonomy): domain Eukaryota; kingdom Metazoa; phylum Chordata; class Aves; order Coraciiformes; family Coraciidae; genus Eurystomus; species Eurystomus gularis. The sequence continues at coordinate 18,771 of VZZY01025193.1, read as the reverse complement.
CCCCCGAGGAAAGCCCTGAGAGCCCCTCGGGCAGCACACGGTGCCGGCTGGTGTAGTGCTACGTGGCAATGAGGGACACCTCACCAGCAGCAATGGGGAAGGGGGAACCATCCCCGCCGTTGAGCACCCGATACAACAGCTCCTCCTTCTCGCGACGAGCCTGCTCCCGCAGCTGGGCCTCCTTCTCCAGTGCCCCGCGGGCCACCAGCAGCTCCTCCGACAGCTGCCTGTGGGCAAACAGCACATGCTGCTGAAGACGACGGGCAGAGCACCCAAGACCCCCCCCCCCCACGCCCCTTACCACCCCCCCC
>VZZY01025192.1:134033-187083 GCA_013400335.1 Eurystomus gularis | reverse complement strand
AAAAATATATATATAAAAATCTTGGCTCACTAACTGAAATCTTAAACTGTTGAATAAACTTTCTGCAAGTTGTATGCTCACCATACACATTTCTGGATATTGGCAAAAAAATCTGGAAATGCTTATAAATCCTAAATTGCAACATCAGTCACAAACAGCTAGGCTGCAATCAGATTTGTTATTGTACAGTCTCGGGCCGTGCTCTACTACACTGAACAATACTTGGGAATTCAGAGAAGCAAGTGGATGATCCATAACCTCCTATGTGTCCAAATGAAAAATCCGTTGCCAAGGAAACACCCAAATAGCAAAATTGAAATATAGCTTGGCCCTTAATGAGTCCAAAAGGAGCCGTAGGAAGTTTACTCAAGTTCAGCAGAGATTTTGGCTAAATGTGGGGAAGACATTATTAAAAGAGATCCCGGCTCCATGGTGGAGGCAGAAGAAGAAACAGAATATAATTTTGCAATGTAACTGTGTTTAAAAATCCTCTATTACATTTTTCTTCTCTTGGGACAATTGCAAACGCCCTAAACACAATAAAAATGTGAACATTACTGAAGGGATGAAAAAAAAGCAAAACATGCATTTGGAGACAAAACAAAACAAAAAGAAGGAAAACTTGTAATGTTAGCACAACGATGCAACCTTAAAAAAAAAAAAAAAAAGGTACAGTTTTCCAAGAACTGCATTTTTCTGACATCTTGCGCATATTGAGGTCCATGGAGACTTCACATTTTCCACACTCAGCACTTTGAGGGTCAGAGAGGTCAAGGTACCAGTATTCCCAATGGATCGCTGATAGTTCATCCAGAACAATCAAGCTACTGGCTGTGCCTCCCCCCTCGTTACCGAGCTGACACTGGGGTAGAGAAATAGCCACTGCCACTGGGAACGAGAAATCCAGAGGCAAAAGATTAATTTGAGATAGTCTGTTTCTTTTAGATTTTTGTGCTTTAATTCTTTTAAGTCACGACCCACACCTACCCCTCAAAAAATACAAATAAAAGTTTCTACCAACTCCATCCCAAACTGCTTCCTGGCACCTACGAAAGCTGAGTACGGGAAGGATTTCTGAATTTCTTATATAATGTAAAATTAGAAACTCTTGTAAGTGCTTTGAGACTGAAATTGCCTTTTTTTCTGGATCATTTGGAAAGCACCTAGAACCAAAGAAGCTCATGGTTTGAAAATTCAGCAACAGTTAAATTAGTCTGTGATTCTGTGAGAAACACATACCACCAAACCCAACATTATTATTCATGGAGAGCCTCTTATTTCTGGCGAAAAGCAAATAGTGTTTGCTTGATAAATTAGTCAGGAAAATTATTTGCTCCAAAAGAAATAATGATTTAAGCAAATAGGTAGAAAAGCAATAGGTTGTTTGCATACCTGAACTGAGAACCCGTATTAGAATCACTGTTTCCATTCTCTAATGCGTCTTTGTGTGTTCATTCAATATATTTAGTAATTAAATCATACATTTTAAATATTCCATCCAACCCATATCCGTCTGATAGAACTGGAAACATTTTAAGTAAAATAACTGCTTGAGAAGAGGTGCCCCATGCACATGCATGTCTATTTACCTAAACAGTAATTTCCAGAATACTAGTTTTTTAGTTCCAAAAGAACTAAAAAGAGCCCAAAACATTTGCTAACAACTTTCCATCGACGTTATTTTTCAAAATAAAAAATTAGGCACCGTATAAAAATAATGTCTGTTTTAAAAATACCAGTGAGCCTTGGATTTGTGTTTAAGTAATAATGGTTTCTCATAAATGTTTTTCAGAGTTTACACAGCTACCAATGAAAATTAAAATTTAAATCAAAAAAATGAATTGATGCTTCTGGCTTAAATTTTTACAAGAGTCTTAAATAATATTTAAGCCAATATTCAATTAAAAAATAGACAACCATGCACACATTTATAAATAATCTGTATTATGAGTCAGTTCTGACTTGTTCATTCTGATTCTAATGAATAAACTCCTCATAAGATAAATCACATTGCATCATGCGCTTCATAAAAATAAATTAATTTTTTTAAAGAGGATGTGGTTAAAATCGTTAAATTATTCTTGAATATCGTTTCTAAAAACCACATGCAGCTTTTCCACGTTATTGCCCCACTTCAGAATCAAAATCAGTATCATTTAGCCAATTTGGCAATCTCCCATCACAGGCTGCTATTAAACACTATTCAAGTGCTAAGCTTTCTCACTTCCATAAAGGTTTGTAGGCCCCAGTAGATGCTGAGCGGCCATTTGACATCTTTAGAAGCATTTATAATATTCTGGGCAAGAGACTTAGGAAAATGACATAAAGTGCAAGTTAGCTGCAAAAATAGACAGCCTACTTCAGCTGAGCGTGGCCATGATTTGGGTACAAATCCCCACATTTTCTTGCTTTTATTAGTGATTATTATATAGTTTCCAATGCTTGAGATTTCTAGGCTTTGTGTATTAAAGAAAAAAAAAAACAGACAGAAGTTTACAGGAAAAAAAATAATAATTTCACCTTGGAAGTGTCTTTGATAAAAATATAAAGCCTAATTCTTATTCTTACAGTTCTACAATATTAAGAAACATGGTTCTAAGAAGAGAGAAGAAAAAGAAAGGAACAAAAGCCCCCAAATAATTGTTGCATTCTCTGCAGCTTCTGTAAATATTTTATGACTGGATACCTCAGAGCAAAGGATCAAGATAAAAATTCTCTATAATTGTTTGTCTAACATACTGAGTAAGGATCTGGACTCTGCCCTAAGTCCTTAATGCAAAGGACTTGTCAACATCAGCTTGTTGAGACATTAAGAGGATTTCTTTAGGTGCCACCTTTTAAACTCCAGTATTAAGCCACAGCTTCTAGTAAATTTACCCCGTGGTAAGCAATTCCAGATGAGCTCTAGTGACAGGCTTCAGTCTCAAGGTACTTATTCATTGCACATTAAAATCTCATGTTCCCAGGACTGGGTTGTTTTCTGACTGATATCCATTTAGGGAATAGAGGAAAAGAGGCATTTCCAAAGCTGGACTTGAACAAAGTAACCCAGAGCACTAACTCGCTGATAACCACCGTCAGCAGTTGGCACTTGCTGTTTACTAACAATAACCTACGCTGGAAAGACATTCGATCAAAACCAGTAATAGCTCCTCAGAAATAACAGCCCCGTAGAGCAGGATCAGGATCCCAGCATTACAACCACCTTCAAAAACTATGGAAAACATTTGTACATACTAAACGTTCAGCTGTCAGTCCATAGAATCGTAGAATCATAGAATGTTTCAGGCTGGAAGGGACCTCCAGAGGTCATCCAGTCCAACCTCCCTACACAAGTAGGGACATCTACCCAGGTCAGGTTGCTCAGAGCCTCATCAAGCCTGACCTTGAATGACTCCAGGGATGGGGCCTCCACCACCTCTCAGGGCAGCCCGTTCCAGTGCTCTATGACCCTCATGCTAAAGAACTTTCTTCTAATATCCAACCTAAATCTATCTTTTCCTAGCTTATCATTTAAGCAGATGTAGGAGGTTATTATTCATATAGAACAAAATGCTACACAAATCCTGCTTCAATGGCTATGGAATTAGGGGCAGGTGCCTGGCTTGGCTGCGGTAAAACACATCGTGCCTCCTTGCCACCAAATCAGATGGGACCTAAGCTGGGTAGCAAGAATCAGAGCCTGGCATGAAGAAGAGAAAGATTAGCTGTCTTGCTGCTGAATTTGATGAGTATTTTGCTATCAGCTTTGCTAAGAATATGAAGGGTTTCCTAAGTGCCAGGGTAGGAGTTGGAAATTTTAGTTCACATCTTGCTTTGGAAAGTGAACATCATCTCCATTCGGGACCTGTCAAGGACCTGGCCTCAGTGAACACCTCCACGTGAGAAACGCTTGTGGCACTTTACCCCCATGAGCTCCACGATAGGTTAAGGAGAAAGTAATACTGGTATAATGACCAGAAGAGAAGACCTGAGAGTTAATCTGCCTCTCTCCTCTCATCTCTGTTTACCTGTCCTTTTTGTAGTCACTTCAGAAAAATGACATAGACCCATTGTCACTTTGAAGTCGTAGGCAAAGCACCGTGATCCCCGGCCAGCAGAAGAGTCAGTCGTCACAGGCTAGTGGGCAGGTCAGCCTCAGCCCCAGAGTCATCACAAGTGTCTGTCACCGAACTCTTGTCACACGGTGGAAACCAGAGTGAATAGTTCCGCATGCACGAATCTTCTCTCTCTCTATGAAGGGAACGTTCAGTGGAGAGACAGACAGACGTGCCAGAAAGGAACTGAGACACGTTTGCCTGAAGCTAAACAAGAGTCAGGTCTGCAGGCCTGCTGCAGGAGCATTAAAACAAAGCGTACGAGGCAGCAATCCTTTCAAGCAGCAGCAGCAGGTAGCCTTTCCTTTTACGACTGCTAAATGCCTGGCTTTTTCCCTAAGCAATTTGCAGTGCAGCCGCACGTCAAGATGGCTGGTGGGAACCAAGATGCTCCAAGTTACTCAAAAATAGATCAGGGATTCTACCGACAGATGCCTGTGGTATTTGCCTGGCTAATTTGCTTTTATGATGGTGAGCAGGGCTTCTGTTAGATGTTTGCTGTCTGCTTCGCGTTTATTATGATGGGGAGGTTTAGATAGGTGTTTGTAGAACTGTCTACTTCTGTAACGGTGTGGGGTTTATCAATGTTTGTATTAGGCCGCTTTCATCATGATGGGAATGTATGTTTTTAATAGCTTACTTCACTTTAATTATATTGAATGCTTTATTGAAGAGGTCCTAACAGTGTCCTTTTAACACATTTGTGTGAAGGCTTTTATATTCGGCTGTTTTTACTAGGTAGGAAAGTTGTTGTCCCTATCTCTGCTACTACTAAAAGCTTGCTACATCCATAGACTGCTCCCAACAAGATTTCAATGTAAAGCAACCCTTTGTAAATATTTGAAAAGCACTGGTGGAAATTTAAGCATGCTTGGCAATATACTGCACAAACACAGGTTGTCCATAGGGTTTACTATGCAAACTCACAAGGTAGCGTACAAAAGAAGAAAGAAAAAAGACAAAGTCAACCAATACAGTATCGAGATGACAGGGGGGGCTCATCATGAAAGTTACTGTTAAAGGTTACGTTGATAAAAAAAGACTGGGAGGTCTTTTCTAAGTTCCTAAAGGTGTTTAGCAAGTTGGGAACAGGAAACAAGAAAAAAAAAACAAACCTCATGATGACTCCTAGAATGGACAACAGCAGCGAAGAGGTAAGAAATAGGTCTTGGTGCAGCAAAAGGGTGTGATGAAATGGAAGAGGAATTGTGCAAGTGTCACATGAAGTCAGGAATGGTTTTCAAAGCCAGAGGGATGCAGAGTAAAGTCCTAATGATGGGAAGGGTTTTTACTTGATCAGGGAGGACAGGAAGTTGCAGTAAGCCATGTACAAAGTGACCGAGTCTCAGACCGGAGAAGAAAGAGATCTGCTTTAAAGAGGTCTACAAAGACAGTGAAACAGCAGCAAGAAAAGGCAAAACAAAAATAAAGATAAATTAAAGGAGAAAAGCTGAAGCTGATATCAAGGGTATGGGCACACCATCACCAGGTGAAGGATGCTGCTCACGGTTATCAAGAAACAAGAAATTAAGATTGATTTTGAGCCTGCGATTCTTTAAGGTAATGGAGCACTAAAACTTCTTGGAAAAGAATCTGACGTTGTCATCCGAGGTCAAGTCAGACAGTCAAATTTACCCTGCAAGGCTGTTGCTGTAAGTGTTCGAAGCTATGACAGTAACTGTTGACCATGCAGGGAAACAGCGAGTGAATGTAAGGAGACAGGACAAAGGAGGAATATTTGTGGCAATATTAAAAAAGGGTTGGGTAAGAGAAGGCAAATGCTGGAATAAAGTCAAATTCTGGAAGACCAGTCTGAGGAGAGAAAACAAATGCAAAAAAAAAAAAAAGTTTGACTGATTTTGCAAAAAGCAATGAGGATAAAGATCACACAGAAAGGAGCTGTTGGAGAACACAGCCGCTAACAAGCGCGATAACATAGTACCTAACAGGTGGAATCAAAAGGCAGCCGATCTAATCCATTAAGTTTTACACCCTGATGGGAGGCAGAGAAAGTATCTTAATCCGTATTGAACAGATGGGAAAATCTACGGCAAAGATCCAGACCTCTTTTTTCTTTCCCCCTCCTCTCAAGTCACAAACAGAGCAGACCTCATTTATTCCCTGATGTCCTTTTCTTCATCTCACTACTAGACAATACACACCCCTCAGAGCAAAGCAGAATACTGAGAGTCCTGATTTCCAGTTTCCTCATCCCCCGGCTCAGCAATAAAACCCCAAAACCACAGGCACGAGCTTACTTCCCAGGACTGCTCATGACAGCAAAAGGTAAGCATTTGTTTTAAGCGCCTCCTGCATCAAGGTTAAGTTAGTAATTGCCTCTGTTTTCACAAATATTGTTTTATGAGTCAGTCAATAGGAAAAGCATAACACGTTACAGATGTTAAATTTACTACCTCCTCCATCCCAAGTAAAAAGCCCTGGAGAGTCTCAAAATCTCAATCCCGTACTGGTGTTTGGGGTTATCGGACTCATCACAGCAGCGCCTGCGACACCTCGCACTGGAAAGGATGCTCAGCCCCTCACACTGTGCAAAGCTGTTGACAGAGGGCTTTGCAACATCAATTTTACATCATCTTAGAGGCTTCATGGCTCATAGAGAGCAAGTCTACTCCCATTAGAGGGGGAAGCGAGCGGATAAGGTTTCTGGGGACAGATCTGGATGAGAACATTCAAACAGGACTTTAAAGCAAGCACAAAACCCTTCCTCAAGGTTAGGAGGAACAGAACATGAGCAAAAGCAGAACACTTGATAAATCAGAATGACCAGCCAGCTTTACCAATATTCCTGTCCAGAGGGGCATGTGAGGGTCTGTTTTTTCTTTTTATTTGATCTAACATTTGAATTCTGCCATGAAGAGGATTTTGGTTTGTGTCATACAAAGTGCTTAGCCCCAGTAAAACCCCACAGCCATGAGCCTCGCAGGTTCACTGTGGTGTTCAGCTAAGGAAACGGGTCTACCTACCAACACTCTGCATCCAAAAATCATTGTACAAACTGTCCTGTCTGACATCCTCCCCTCAAAACATGCAGGGAGAGGGAAACACTAATTACAGAACACAAACTGCCCTCAGACCTAAAATTTTAACTTGAATGTGGAGCAAAGCCAGGCCTTATAGCCCAAGCTCCAACGACTGAAGGAGGATGTGACAGAGGCGTTGCATCTTCACGCAGCCTCATGCAGAGAGCGAAGGAGATGCTGGTGTGACCACAGAAGGTTACTAAAACTCGAGCCTGGCCCTGCGTCTCGCTTTGCCATATATCACGGATACTTATTTTCACAGTAGTAAAAGGAGTGCATCAATATTTGGCCTGAAGGTTATAGTCCAAAGCTCACTGACCTCACCTAAGCACAGGACACCCCGTGGCTCTATCATTACTGTTTGTAATGTGTAAGCAGCAGGAGGTCCCAGTCAAAGCCAGGAAGCTTACTGGACTGGGCACTTAACCACAGACACGAGATGAAAGGGTGAAAGGTGTCCTGGCCACTCAGCCTAGTGGGCTGGCCAGAGAGTCATATCAAACCATCTCTCTCTGCACATGCTTTTCATCAAAATCAATCATCTTCTGCCCCCTAAAACCACCATCTAAGCACCTGTGTTACAATTGCCGTTCTTTCACCACATCTAATCCTGGTTTTTCTTACTGATGAAAGCTTGGGTGCGTTTGCCCTGTTTGACCCTTGACCAATGTTCTCCTACAAAAATTAAACATCAGTTGTTCCTCTTACATTACTACAAGATGGACCATACATCACCCAAAGCAAAAGAAAACTATAATTAAATCCAAAATCACCAAGAAAAGAGCACAAAATCAGATCTACTTATGCAAAGCTTTGTTTAAATTACATTTAATAATAAAAAACCCCCACAACGTGAAACACGCCAAAAAACCCCTCCACAAGCCCCACACCCAAAACAGCCTCTATGATGAAAACCGTGGTTGAAGTCACCCTGGTGAATGTTTCACCTGCAAAAAGGCAGCAGGAATGTACCTTTGTTTGTGTGTATGATGGGAAGAAGAAAAACTACAACTATGAGTAATGTGCGCTCGTACAACACTAAGTAAAAGCAAACCCCTCATTTCCTCCTCTGCACTGAAACACAGTCAGACACTCCCAGTCCCAGGAGTGCCACCCCCGTGGACCACCAAAAGAAAGCAGAACAAAGGAGGCTCATTGAGATCATATTCAGGGAAAACATCTTGTTTACTGGTCATCTTTGTTTCTGGAGGAGGACTGCAGCTGAAAAATCTGTGCTTTACTGAGAAGTTGTGGAGCGAGAGGTGTTTGGTTCTGTTTTCTTGCTTTGCAGGCGAGAATGGGGCAAGGCAGGAGAAGGGCAATTCAGACAACTTTATCCAAGCAAATGCGATCAGAAGGGCTGTTCATAACATTGATAAAAAGAAAAAAATATTAACATTTCACAAGTTCCCCTTGTGGCCTCCCTTGCTCCTCCTCCCCCATCAAAAATTCATAAAGGGAATCAGCATTCTTTACCGAATGGGTCCCCGAGGTGCCATAGACCTTGTTGGAGAGAAAGGCTATAAATATCGAATTATACACCTCATGGGAAGAAAGGGTTGAAGATTCAGCTTCAAACCCACTGCACTGTCCCCTGGGGAACTCACTCCAGACTCAAGGTCCAGCGTGGCAAGGAAATGGGTCAAGTGTGTCAATTTTGAGATCGCTGACCTTTGACACCTCTAATGACGCCCAGAGTCCACCTCCTTGACGTCCTGCTGCCCCCTCTGCACCACAAACTTTCCAAAGCCCCTTCAAGTGAAAAATAAATGAGTCAAGCAGCACTGAGAAGCTGGGCTAAAGGCCACTTCACCAATGTTTCTGGCCCATTAAGGCAAGTGGAATGCTCAGATTTTCAGGCCTTCCTCACTTGTACCACTGCAATACAGTGGAATTAAGGGCAACCACACTTTTACCATCAAGTCCTCTAGGTTTTATCACGTTATTAGACTGTACAAGACTCAAAACCAAGCAGCTCATCTTTTTTCTTTTGAAAAGATTTCTTGTTCAAGTTGCAACAAAAGATAACAGGTGTTAAACAGTTAAAACGCTAAACAAGTGCCTTTCAAACAAAACAAACAGCAAACAACATCAATAAAAATCCTGTCTGTAGGCACAACCCAGCAAATGTTTACGACTGAGATGTAGGAGGTCAGAAGAGCTGCCTACAGCTCAGCAATAAGCATGTCCAGGATCTGGCCTCTCCCCACATTTTTCTCATCTTTGGCTCTTGGTGGTGGTAGCAGAAGCCACCCACTTCCAACAGCAGCTAACAGAAAGAAAACCACACTCCTCTACACAAGCCGACCTCAGCACATCACTTTGCACCCCTGCAGCCCATTTCATCTTCACGTTTTTAAAGAAAATATGGAGAAAGGAATAGCTTCAAGTAGCACAAGCAAAAGCTGGAGTTACTCGCCTCCTATAAAAATGCAATCGCGTATGGGTTGGAATGTCTTTAAGCCCAGTTAGGTCACGGCACAGAGGACAGATGTTATTCAATAACCTCATAACGAATCATAGGTAGGAAAATGCAATGAGCCAGTTCCTAAACGGGGATCTGGCTAAGACACCAGGGCCAACAATTCCTCTTCCAAAACAAGCCATCACGGCAGTGTAATGCCACAACATACTTTCAGCATAAAATAAAAATTAAATAGGGCTTAACACTGTGGTTCCCTGGAAACACAGGAAAAAACCCCTATCTTCCTGAAACCCACCTTCCACCAAGCCAGCCACCACCAACCACCCCATTAGGCACTGGGCTGTGAGCTGGTGGGGCTTTTTAGTTCTGCAATACAAATCCAAATGCAAAGCCTGGAAATGTCCCAGGCATAATGGTTTTTAATCTCCGAGCCAGGAATTTACCGAAGAAAAGATGCAAGATTCAGCTTCTAGGGCTGTGTATAGACACCATTAAGCCTCACTTAACAGTTCACCAGCAACACAGTTCTACGGTAGGAAACAGACAACATCATTCTGCTTTACTGCTTCTATCATTAGGATGAGTTACAAGGGAAAAGATGCCACAGTGAGATGGTTAATACAAAGTGTTACAACTCAGAAATGCCAGGTTCCATTCTCAGCTCTCCTAAGCATGGCCAAGTGAATTGAACCCAGAGCTCTGCTTCAGCCTCAAAATCTTGATTCTAATGACAGCCAGCTTTCTCCACGCTAAGATAACACAAGTAATCAAGAATAACAAGCAACAAATTTTTGTTATTATATAAATATATGCAAATTAGGGGCATAAAAATGAATGAAACTCTGTGCTTGGTTTTCGTCAACATCTTCTGCAGCAAAGCTCTCTTCCTGTGAATTGGTTTGTCCCTTAGGCAAGAAAATTTCTGAGCCCCAAACCAGAGTATATCTGTGCTGCAGGAAGGAAACTCACCTTTATAATGGCTTATATCGGGTTGCAGGAAGACAGACTTAACTCCCCAAGAAAGAAAAATAACAACTGTAAAGGTAAAAATCATTTAAAAACCCAAGAAATACATGGAGCTAGAGGGAGTGTCTTCCTCACACAGCCCTCCATCCCCAACTTGGACAGACTCTATATTCCATTGAAAACTCTCTGCTAGACCAGCTCATAGAAAAGTTTAAATCCCACTTATCCACCATCTCCAGGGAAATCAGGTTCCTATGGATAAGCAGGGTTAGAGATGATGGGAACTGTGAGCCTCCCAGCACAGAAAAGGCCACACTCCCGGTCCCCACCCCTGAGGCACAATGAAGAGAAGACCAAAAGATTTTGCTGACTGGCTGGATTTTTAAGGGATCGTGCTCAAAACAAGTAAAAAAATATTTAGTGGGTGGACATATAAACACACGCTCACTCTGCAATCCCAAGGATATTGTTAAATGTCTGTTAACCCTCTTGTTCCCAACCTCAGTGAAGTGAATGCAATGCTGAGGAAAATCAGCTGATCCTTGGTCCTTGTTTATTCCCGAGCCAAGTACAAGAGAGGCTGCAGCCAGACAAATAGACTGTCTCACATCAGGGCTACCTCTACTGACCTTGTGTCGTTCTGAGACTACTAGCAATACGTTACTAAGTTTGGATGCAACCATTGGTGCACTTATGCATAGCAATTAATGTTCTCCCTGTAGTTTCTGTGCTCTCTTACAGGGATTTTTTTGCAGGGTGGCAGGAGAGAGGAGAAGGGGAATTTGTGCATTGCAAGTGTCAGATTAGCAGCACATCTCAGAGGGAATTGTCCTCTCAACACCAAATAGGAAACGCCTTCCAAACTCACCACCATCATTTCTCCTGCCACCTTCCAGTCCAAAAGCACCGAAGTTTTCAGCTCACACCCAACATTCACATCCAAGTCCCATGTAACACTTCACCTTCGCACACAACCTACCACCCAAGCAGCAAAGAGCTGTCAATGTTCACAGGTCAAAAGCAGCACCCATGCACTCATCTGCATTGGGCCTACAGCATGTCCAGATGGGATCCAAATCAGCTGGATCCCAAGGAATCGGCCTGCACCTCGTGTACACAGCGAGCAAGGTGCGTTTTGGATGCCTTGAGTCACTCTGCTTGCGGTATGAAGCCACGCAGCCTGTGCCTGCTTATTCAGAATGGCCGGGCATCTTCGCAGGAATCACAAAACTGGAATAGGTACTGCTAGGTGTAGGAGAGTAAACAGCCACGCTTTAAAATGCATAAAGATTTCAGTCACCTAGGAAGGAGATCATTTTCTCCCCTATTTGTGGTGGAAGAACAGGTAAAGGAAAGTAGACTCACCAGTGCAGAGCAGTGGTGGACACAGTGAGGTCTCTTGCCTTTACATCTTACCATCCTTACAAGATTATAATATGATGTGTGCTATACACAGTACAAGATTTATCTGCAGTTAAGTTCTTTATCCAGGTAACATTTGCCTAAATCTTATAAATGTTTTAACATCACAAAGCAGAACTCCAGTGAGACACTTTGGCACAAAGCCCCAGCTTCCTCCCTTCTCCTCCATGACCTCCACTCACCACAAATCCATAGTCCCTGGGTCTAGTCAGAACTACAGGACTTGGCTATACCCCTGTCTGCTTCTAACCTGGTTCCCTCTCACAGGTAAGCTGAATACAGTTATAGCACATATAGTGAAATATAATATATATAATTCTATAGTTACAGGATTTAAGAAGCTTGTCTTCTAATTAGGATTGGTATGGGAGTCGGCATTTGAGACCCCAAAGTCCTCCTTTTTATTTCTTTGAAGGCCATACATGAGAATTCGCTAGGGTGAGCCAATGAGGAAATCAGAAGCAATTAACAACAATTCCCCTCTCACTGTCTCTAGGTCATTTCATACACCTCTACTCAATCCTTCATCAGCTTTCTAATTTCCAAGTTAGAGACTTTATTTAGTCTCTCATAAGAATCGTATCCTGATCAAGTAAGCAAAGGACGTGCAATAAATACCTTGAACTGTGTGGGATATTTTTACTCGAAATAGAAATAATTTCTCTGATATCTCTTCATCTATAATTCTTAATTCCCCCCCAAACACACACAATGCTAGAAGCAGAGGGTGCCAAAGTGCTGCGTGTACCAGGGAGCTTCAGCAACAAAGCACCACCCGTGGAAAACAGAAGCTGGCTGTATCGAACCAAAGGTGCAGGTAGCTGAGAGAAATAAATATTCATAACCAGACTGACATTTCAAATCTCTCACGTCAACGTTGTTTCTCTCATGCCAATGTTGTCTGCAGAACACCAAGTCATTTTGTTGAAAATTTTACTACGTGCCTTCAATTTTGCTGAGTCAAAGTGATTTAGAGCATTGGAACCACGTTATTTGCTTGCAATTTGAAAAGAGAAACTCTCCGCTTTGATCGGAGACGTTCTAAGAACACTGTCATTTATGTAAACTCATCTTTCCATGGACAATTCATAACTGCCCTGTTTTCTTCTCTTTTGCTTATAACACTTCCCACGTTGCGTTTCAGGGTGTCATTAAATGCCCTTTTATTGCTCCCTCGCTGTAAGTACCTGAGTATTAACCAGGGCTTCAAGATTTACAGCCTATTTTAAACTCAGATAATGATGTTTAATTTGTTATTGGCTGTGTAAAGGTTAACAAAGAAATAACTCAAACTATTAGCAAAGGAATAATGCGTTACGACAGGGCAATTAAGAGCTATCTCTGGCACTGCATGAAAAGATTGATCTCCTTTCAAAAGGAGCTCGATGATCCGCATTCACAACCCATGAAGCGCAAGGGTAGCACATGGGTTCACCCTTTACATACTTTATGTATCATTCAGTTGGTTTCCACCTTGCACAAGTAACGTGGTGGCAGACAAGCTCTCACAACTCTACCTGGGAGGTTTGAAAGGCTCTTCTGCCCTTTGCAGCTCACACTGCTCCTTTTCTGGGGGTTACCTCTCTCAGGGTGGAGTTGGCAGAACACAAGGAGCAGTGTTTTACAGGCTGCCTGCCTCTAAAAGCCAGCTAAGCTTAGCTTAAACACACCTTCAGCTCCACGTTGAGCAAGGTCTTCGTCCATAGCCTGGGTGAGATGCAGGCACGCTTCACTCCGCCAGCTCTACAGTGAGTGAGAGGCACCATCTGAAACTAATGTACCGTAAATAAACACAAATCAAAGCCCTAAGTGAGAAGATTTCAAACTGTTTTTATAGTAGTGCTGCAAGTGCACCCCAAGGCCTTGCTTTTAAACTTCATTGCTGTGGACTCCACTGATCACACGTTTTGCTGGGGGCGGGGGGGCAGGGGGAGGGCTTGTTTTATTCCAGTTTATTGCATTGTTACAGTCGTTCTCATGCAGAAAAGTCCTTTTTCTCATCCTTATTCAGGCTGTTGGGCAATTGCCGGAAACACTTTTTGGAAGAGTTGGGGAGAGGCTATTGGATGTAGGCCCAGTGGCTTTTGGAAAAACAGAGCAGAAATTATGCAGAATTCATGGAAGAAAGACAAGCAGATGCTGCTTGAAAAGATGGTTATATTCTTATGTCAACAAATTAGTACACGAGCAGCCAAAAGGCCCACACAGAGGTAACACAAGCAAATGTGTCCTTAAGACATCCAAGGGAAAACACAAACTCTCCCTGTAGGACCTACGCTAGCAAGCACACCACTGAAACCCTGCTTCGCAACGCACTCGAGACCAATTCCCATAAACTTCGGATCAAGGCAGTGGAAAGCCTGGGTACAAAGTAAACCCAGGCCTGAAACTTATGCAGCCGGGCTATATTTTTGAACAAATCCTCGCATTAGGGCAACAATCCCAAAGCAGCTTCCATTGGGGCTGAAAAAATATGGATGGGATTGAAAAAAAAAAAAAAGGATTCTGTGACTTTGGCTCAAACAACATCATTTTTCCTTAAACGCTTACCCAACTGTGCAGCCAAGTGCGAGTTCAATGAGTCTACCCAAGCACAGTTTGGGTGAGGAGCAGCCCTTCAGCATGGGACCTCAACAGCCTTAAGACTATTCCCACCAAGCCCATTAAGACTATTCCCATCAAGCCCAGAGTCTAACTGTATTCTTTTTAACACCCCTTTCCTCATTTTTTCTACCTGCAAGCCCTACCTCCATATCTTTTCTGACACCTCCACCCAAATTTTACACTTCTTGGCTCTAAACTTGCGAAAACATCAGGGAGTGGGGGTGAGCGGAAGTGCTTTCCCTGGAGGAATTTTGCATAAATTCTAAGCAATCTTATTAAGTTCTGTGGAACCTTCCCATTGCACCCTTCCCCCACCTTTTTTTTTTGCCATTTTCCCCCTCCTAACTCTTACCACATGTTGTAAAGGCCAGACATGAGTCAGACCAAGCTCCTTAAGCAGCAGTGGGGGGAGGGAGGGGGTAAGCAGAGCAGAGGGTTCCTTTATCAGCTAAGATTGGGGCCATTTCCCAGACAGCCCATTCCACACTCCAGCGCTACCTCGCACAGCACCACAGCCTGGCAGCAGCACAGATATACCCATTAAAAACAGTCCTGCCAAGCAGCTGGAAATTGAGGGCCAACAAGAAATTCATAAAAGCGGTATGAAAATTGTGGAATCCATCCTTTTATTGGCCAGTAAATTTCTAGTGGGTCAACACGTCCTAAACAACCACCAGCTGGCAGGGTGAGGGACGTAGGTTCCTGGCTGCTCTCAGATCAATGCCATAAATAGAGACCGAATATTAAAGAAACCTTATGGACTACATCACACTTTCCTACTGAAATAAGGTGAAATCTAACACTTGCAGCTATGGGTTGGCTTATCTATTCCCTCCCATTGTATGTGTGTTTTACTTGCTCAACTTGGTCTTGCAATTTGTTGCTAAGAGGGCTTTTCAGCAGCTCTGCCAAACACGCAGGCTTTGATCATGGATGTTGCCACTGATGTCAAACATCAGACATGTTTGACCCTTCAAATCTTATGATGAGCCCTTCTAGAAAATCCTGCAATGCGTGACTACAGTTCTTGATTAGTATCAGAACTCAGCAAGCAGTTAGCTATGTCCTTCCTGAAATAAAATACTCTATTCTCAATATCACATCCATACAGATTATTTATAGACCTCGATAACCATGAATTCTGTAATATTGAAAGGGAACAAATGCCAGAAGCCAACCATACCTCAAAATAATGCTATTTCTTTCTTTGTCTGGGGTCTTTCTATTTCATTGGATATTCTCTTTGCTTAACTTACAATAAACTATGCCCCTGTTCCATTCCATTTTATGTCTCTGAAGGAATATCTGCATCATTTGCAAGTGTTTCTGAATCCATGAGGACTTACTGAGTTGTGTACCACACCGAACAGGCTGAAGGCTGGACAGTCCCATCCACACAGCCCTGCATCCAAGGCAGTATGTCCTTCCAGATCTAGAAGTGCTGGAAAATACGATGCAGAAGTACAAGTGGCTCTGTCTGGAGCCAGTATATACGTATATGCAACGCATTTAATACTGCTGCCAGATCAGCACAGTACTCGGCCCAGCAGGATTTCTGAGCTCTGTGCTAATGGAATAGTTTACCAACAGTCAGGATAATCTCACTCAGATATGAAAGCAAACCACAGACTGTGCTGTATTAAAAGACAAACTGCCAATTTATTGATTAAAGGAGAACAGGGTTTCAGTATCCAGCAGCAGAAGCTCTATTACCTGCTGCGCTTCTCCCTAAGGCTACAGGAGAGAAGACGGCCTGAGAACAGCGCACAAGATTTTCGCTGCTTCTAGGATATTGGTGTTAAAAAAAAAAAAAAGAAGAAAAATATATTGATGAACTACTTTGTCATTGTTAACAGCATTGCTGACAAACTCACAGCAGGCCCACTGAGAGGAAGACAGCAGCGTGTCTACTGAATGCCTGTTGTAGCTGAGACATGTGCTCTGAATTAGGCAAGGTGTGTAAATTATGACAGCCAGAGCTCTTTAGAGAATGCCCAGGTCTGAAGGATTCTGGTGCACTTTTGTTGTTGCTGCTGCATTTCCCCGTAGTTGTTCTCTCAAAAGAAACCTTGCTCCTTGGAGAGAGCATTAACAGGCTCCAGCTCCTCAAGTGTCATTTGACAGAAATAAAATTGAAATGCTAAAAAGAAACTGGGTTCCTTTCCTTATTGCATTCATTATTTTATTCTCTCTAACTGGAGCTTAACCTCAGAGGAGAAACAACCACCACAGTAGGCTGGGGGAGATGGGGGGAGGAGAAAGGATGAGACAGGCAATCAGAAAACATGGTTTCCTTTACAGAAAAATCAGGCATGAAACTAGCACCCTGGTAACATCTGGGAAGACCCTGCCTGCAATGCGGTCTGCCAGATGGAGCCCAGAGAGCTCCATTTCCAGGAGTGCCCCTACCAGGGCAGCAATGCTCAACGCTGCGTTGTCATTATTGTTATCTGAAGGAAATTAGGCTACACCTCACTCGGTCATTAAAAAAATAACACTGAAAGAGACCTTCAAAGGACATCAGTTCATTCTCCTGCCTCCAGGCCTGTACTCAGAGAATGATAATATTTGAGAAGATGTACTAGTCCATACAGAAGGGAAGCAGCAACGGGAGCGAGATACCAACCTTGTAGGCTGGCTAGCATCTGCACAAGACCAAATCTAGAGGAAGAACCACAGCTTTCTGCTGACAGGGCAGAACAGACAGAGTGAGCAAATACGCAGGCTAATTGTTTTAAGAAAGGTAGATTATTCTCCGAGTGAACCTGCAGGCATTTGATGGTTGGTCTGTTTCAGTCCCTGAGCTACACACATTTTCTGTCAAGATGAAGAGATTGGCAGCCTAGAAAAGTCACACAAGCTGTAACAGCTGTGAGGAACCAGGGTTAACCCAAACTTCCTATCACAAAGAATTCTGTAGCCCTTTCAAGATCAGATTATTGACCTTTCCTCAAATGCCAGCCTTAGCATATAGGCTTATATTCTACAGACATACATTCCAAAAGCACAGATCAAAGTCCTGATCATAGATTAATTTTGGCACTGTGAAGCTGGTTATTTTACACTTTCAAAAGCAAAATCTATTAACTCAATTAAAAAGTTGTAAAGAAGGTGGTTCTTAATTAGGAAAGATGTCCTGAAATTAGCACACAACTGTCAAAATGGTAAGCTGGTAGCGAAAAAAAATTAACTGAAAAATATTGTTAATACTACAAAAGATACTAATTAAAATCACTGGAGAAATACTGCTAATCAAACCCTCTCCTGCAATTTTATCTTTGTTTTCGTCTGTGGATCTCCAAACCCTTTTCAAATTCTCTACCAGAAAGAAATCTGAAGCAGTCATAATATAGTTATCTCCGTTACTAGTTATGCTTCTTTCAGGAAATGTTTTGACCTCAAGAACTACTGCAGTGCAACAGCTCCTCTTCTTCTAGGCATTTATTGGCAGGAAAAAAAATGTTAGGTTTCTTTCCTTCCAATAATTGAAAATACACTTCCAAGTTTTGTGAACTTCTTGCTAAGAGAGGAAAACTTTGCATCAGAAGTCTAAAAATTGATAGTTACAAACACAAAGTACCAATCAACGTTCAACCATTTCTAATTACCACCATTATCAGGCATTGGAGTGGAAGCTTCTCTCTATCAGCCTAGGTATGGAGACACTAAGCTACACAAAGATTCCATGAGAGGATGTAATGATCAAACATTGTTTGCTCTTTCTGTTGAGCTAGACTCCATACGTTGGCTCCAAACACCTTGTGCCTCTGTTCCCTTCAGCGTGGGGGAGGCCTGGGTGGGTTTTCACTCACTGCAATCGCGGCCACTTCGATCCCATTCCACTGCAACGCTCAGAAATTGTTCTCATTTTGATGTAATTAGCGGTTTATTGCAGGGAAAATTAACCAAATGAAACTTTATCAGCTGTTTAATTAATACTCAGTTTGCCAGTGCTTTTTGCCAGATATCACTGTGTTGGACTTGTTCATTCAACTGCTGCTACAGGGAACGAGCTCCAAGCGCCAGCTCGCCACCGGTGCCTCCGGTGAAGTACACAACAACCCGCATCTTTGCCAGTGAGCTGAGGTGCCCCTCATGGAAGAGCAAAAGGGGACATCAAACTGCGGAGCTATCGTGATAGATAAATGATGTGAATGATTTCTGGTGTCAGCTCTACAGTGTTCCAGGAGTCACAGCTACAGCTGTGACCTAAGCAAGAGCAAAGAAGGAAACAGGGACAGCAAGAGAAGCTGTATCTTCTGTTTGGAAGCAACTCTGGTAAGGAATAGCTACCACTACTTTGTTCTCCTAACCAACTTCATAATGTATTAATTTTTTTTTAAAAACTTATTTACAGTTACCTTACCGTGGTAAAAGAAATTTAGACATCAATTGCCTTTAAGAAGCCCTATTTGGAAGATTTCCCATATAGAGATATACCAGCTGGACAAATTTTAGGCTGATATCCAAAGCTGGGAGAATATTTTGAAAAAAAAAAAGAAAAAACGTTAAGACTCATATTAGCTCAATTCAAGGGTTTTCTCTATGCAGGATTTTCCTCCATGGTCAAAAGGCATGAAAGGCACCGCTGAATTTCCAGCACTATAACCTTCTATCTAAACAGGTATTTATTTCTAGTTCTGCCCCAGTCCTCTTCACTACTTCAGTATCTAAACCTCTTCCAGTCATGAATACATGCAGTCATTAAGCTAGGTGAGTATAACTGTTCATTTCACCACCGAGACTGAAACCACTTGCAGTGGAAAGAAAGGGTCCAAGCTTTCTGTGCTGCACACAGGCTTCTGGAGGTGATGCTGCAGCACGGAGCTGCCTAAATGAGCTCGATGGACTCACACACAGCATGAATGAGGTCTCCCAAGCTCCAGCCTTGTGACTCACCCATAGGACACTCCTTCCAATATGAGATCTTGTTATTTTCAACTTTCCTCTCTCTATTCCAGGCCTAAACACATCAGGTGTCACTATCCGGGAACAATGGGTGGGCTGAGTCATTTCTCCTTTGGAATGGAACTACAGAGCACCAGGGTCTGCGAGCAGACACTGCTGAAGGACGTGGTCTGCACCAGCCCTGATACACGTCCCCTGCTTCCCAGTCACAGCCTGGTCTTGGGCGATGACATTTTATAGTGGGAGGTCACAGTGCATCCATATCCTTCCTTCCAAAATCATATCCTGCCTTCCCTGTCACAACAGATGGGCGACAGCATTCCTACCTGCTCACCAAAGTAGCTTGCAAGTCCAACATCAGATCACACAACACATTTCCACAGACATTCTTTAGTGCTCACTCCTACTTTAAAGCTGTGATGTTACTGTTGTGGTTTAACAATGTGACATGTCATAGGATAACAAGCCAGGAGAAGAAGAGGCTGGTTATTAGTATCTAAATCAGGCTGAAAAGTTGCGAGTCACGTTTTTCAGGAATTAAAGTTGTAGTTGAAGAAGATGAACTTTTGCATTTTTTTTTCTCCCACAATTTTCTTCTTCTCAGTTATGGAAGCTAACTGAAGGCTTCCAACTGAAAACGGTCCAAACTGAACACTGAAGTTGAAACAAAGACACTAAATTAGCCACTTAAGGCCGGAAACAGTACCAGATACTGAGATTAACAACTCTGGCGTTCCCGGTTTAAGTTCGTCTAGTTATTCTATGTCTTCTCCTACACTGGAGCTACCAGGGCTGTCTCATCTCTTCAGCAAGCGTGGCCACATCCTACAGAGTGGATTTTACTAATGGCTGGAGTCACAGAGTAACACTTCCCCATAACGATTCCTATAAAATACCTCTGTGCTTGCAGCCACCTTAGGGCTGAGAGTGAAAGAGAGAAGCTGATGTTAGAAACATTTTAAAGCAGAACAACCGGTCAAGAAAACTTGTGTAAGAAGAGGCCAAACAGCAGCTTCACAGAGGGAACTAGAAAAGAGCTCAGCTCAGCAGTTCTTACTGGCACTGCCTCACGAATCACAAGGCGGCTGCTGGGAACCAACACGATATGTTATTGGCACAAGGCAGCTGGGTGGAGAAAGGTTCTGAAAGAGAAATGTGAATGAGGACAACCCGTTCAACACAGTCAGCTATCGGTGCAGAGGGGAAGAAGAAAAAAAGTCAGGCAAGAGTTCCTTAGGGTTGGGTGTTCAAAATAGAAGGTCAAGCCCTGATTCTGAGAAGGGACAAAGAATTTGGCAATCTGCAAACTTCTTATAAGATGGAGAGAGCACCGTGGGGAGAAGGGGGGCACAGCGCGCAGGAATAATAACGCCTACCATCCAACTCGCCAGGCGATTACAACAGGTAAAGGGAGATGTAATATTATTATTGTCTACTCTATAAATACATTGCGACTTGACAAATTCTTGAAGAAAAAAAAACCCCGTGCGTGTCTGCTGTTATTGGTCTAATGAGCTAACTCTGAAATATGAGCTAACGACAGCTCCCCAGCGACTGCCGGCCACGCCACGAACCGAGAGGAAACCTCTTTCAGAGTCCATCACTGCAAACCGTTGCTGACAGCTTGGGACTACACAACACACAGATTTATTTCACAGACAGCCACAGACAGGAATTTAGCACCCCAAGCCGGCCTCCTGCTTAGCAGAGAAGGTGTTAAAATGCAAGCAGGCAGAGCCTGGCCCCCCTCCCCACACACGTTTTCTTTCCTGACCCCTCCTTGAACAAAACACAGTAGCAACTAATCAATTTGGTCACCTGCTCCAGGCTGCAAAACACTCACCAGGTTCCCCCTTTTTCCACCCCAGTCCCTTCCGATACCCCCCCAAAAATGTCTACAGCCATCACCTCACGGAGGAAATCCAACAGCTGCTCCCAGTGCCAACCAAGTTCAGCTGCGGTGCCTTCAAAATTCCCAAATATTTTGCATGACCTTTCATCTTACAAATTAATTTATTTTCAGCCCACTCTTTTTGTACCTGACAGCTTCCAATCACTGAACTCGTCCACAATGATTTAAAGGAGGAGAAATTGAGAAGTCGCGTACCCCGCTGTTAGTACCTAAACTGAAGGATTTCTGTCTTCTTTCAGACTTTGCTTTCAACTTGTAAAATATAAGCCTTTATTATTATTGGTTTCCCCTAAATTTGCTTTTAAAGATTAAAAAAGAATTTGCAGAGTTTCCCATCATTTCAGTCTAATAATGTGTTGAGAAATTGGGGGTTGCAAAAACAGGTCAAAGTGATCACTGCAGGTTCTCACACACGCAAATTTTTATCCATATACACAGAGAAACTTCATTTCTGTTAACACAACTGTAAAAGCTCCAAGAGATTCCCTGAAACTAGAGGAAATTTGATACAGTTGGCAGTGTAGCTAGTACTGATTAGATATACAAATCTTGCCTACTCACACATCATGCTCCTATTTTTAGGTTTTTAGGAAACAAAGAGCCCTTATTAACGGCTATCTTCTTGTTTGGGGAAAAAGGGAGGGGAATCATTCTGTTCATATTTCTCAATCAGCCTGCTGGCTTCCACACAAAGCACTAAAGCAATTACCCTGGCTAGTACACTAGATGAGAGATTTAGCAAACATCATTAATATTATTATTCATTTACTTAATTCATTTCTTCCTCCTTACATTCCTAGAGACAGCGCACCGAGGATCTCATACATCCCTCTGCTAGTGAGTGTAACTCCCATCGATGTTGGACACCTGCCTTCGGGGAAGCAACGCACCAAGTTACAGCAGGGGAATATATTAATAAAATACAGCAAGAGATTCCTCGGCAGGGCCACAGCAGGGAGAGCACGGGATGACCTAATCAAGATGGAAAAGACCTCACTTTTTAAAGTCTGATTGCATTGATGAAGCAGCCCAAAACTGAGGATTCAAAGAGAAAAATACTGTAAGTATGCTCTGGACACTATAGGTCAGATTTGCTCTTTGGACACTGACAAAAGATTCTCCAAACTGATTTAATTCGCTCTCCTGAAGAGAGGTTGCTAGTGTTGTGTACCATTAGATAAGACGATTTAGAGCAGAATTAATAAATTTTAAAGCAACAAGCTAGAAATGGCTTCATTTTCAAAAGTTCTGAAGGGCCAGCAATTCCTGTAACATAACTGCTGCCTTGAGGCTATTTTTTTCAAGTCAGCTGTTAGATTTGGTTGATAATTTCCATTATAAGCTCTTAGGCAGCACTGAAGATCTCCACCTATACAGTGACAGGGGAGCTAAAGTGAACACTTTTAATATTCAAGACCTTCTTAGCAGGCCAGCTTCAGGGAAAGGTTTTCATTTGCTGGTTAACAGTCGGCAACCAGCAACAGGAAGATTCAGCCCTTCACAATGCTGTCACACAGCCGCAAATCAAAACCTTTCCTGATGGCACGATGAACAGCTTGAGATGATCTCCCTGCCATTCAATTAGAAGCTGCTAGCCTTTTAGCACTCCAAGGGATTTCTGATGCATGTTAAGAAACTCTCTTCCTGGCCCAGAGTAACCAGGCGCTGTATTAACCAGACTGCTCAACACTCACAAAGTGTATTTGCATTCCAAGGTGAAATCTATTAAGGGGGAAAGATGAAGTGGGAGATTTCAGTGCAGACAAGGTGATCAGATAATGACACGATCCTCCACAATACAGGATACGGTTTACCATTTCAAACTGAACTATTCGTTTACTCTCTCCTCCTCCCACCTACCAAGTACAGGAGACTCCAGATGTTAACACGAGATACGGAGGTGAACATCAGGGGCACAGCTTCACCCTGCTCTGGGTTTAGCTTAGATAAGCATCCAGCTGAAGCCCGAGTTTGAAAAATCAGGTAGGAAATCTCCCCGAGATAGACTCTTCCCCCTTTTTAATTGGGTTTATACCACTAGTCCTTCCCCATTTCTTTACAGCCCTTTAGGTGTAGCACTCAATTTCTGAAGAGGTTTATTCTCATCCAGAGAGCTCAGCCGATGAACCAGGTTACTGGCTGAGACAGAAGCTTGAAAATAAGACACACCACAATCCCTACCACCACAGGTGAGCATGTGCTGTGCCTGCTCGCAGCAGAAGGCTGCGCCAGGGCTGTGCCAAGCCAAGTTTGCTGGGCAGAGCACCTCACCACGGCAGCGTCTGCAGCTTCTGTTCTCCCTGAGTTTTCATCTTCCCAAAACTCCGTCCCTTTTACACCCGCCTCGTTGGTAGCTCTAGTATTTTTAGTAGGTAAATTCTACTGTTGAATACAATGTTCCGGGTAATCAATGGGAATACTTCGCTACCTTGACTCTTAGATCAGATTCTGCTCTTGTGTGTAGAGAAGAGGAAAGAACCAAGGCAGTTGGCAACGGCCGGTTCCGTTCACCGGCAGAGGGAGTGAATCGCAGCATCTCTGTGTTCTCCTTTGCCTTCTTTAAACCCAACCCTTTCCTCTCACTCCATAAAGCAACCTCTCAGCAACTCCCCTCTCCCCCACGCAGCAAATCCTAACACAGACAAACCTGGAGATGTAACTGAAGCCCCACAGAGGCTTCACAAGAGCGGGAGGGTTCCCCAGGCCAAGGTTCAGCTTTCCCCCTTCCTGTGGGCTCACGGCATCCCGATTTTAAAAAAGCACCACTGCTTTTTCAGTCCTGTGCTATTTAGATCTCTACCCAGTCCTCTCCCCACAGCCAGGATACTTCAGTCTGAGAGCCTGTATTTGACTGGAATATTTACTATTTTCACCTGTACTTCAGGCCTTTCCTTCTTATCTATGGTATAACAGAGAATTTTAAGTGGGAATTCTTTGGTGCAATTATTCTGACTCCTCATTGACTTCTTCAGCCTCATTTTCCCACTTGCTTGTTTATCAAGAAGCTGCCACAGTAAAATCAAAAGGCTGAAAGCCTTGATTTTCAGCCCAAATTAAATATTACCAGATGATTTTTTTTTCTAGTACGGGCGTTTGATTCGGTTGGTTTTTTGCACACACATGTGCACAGCATCCAAGGAAAGCAGATAAAATTCTTCAGGGATAAGTTTTTTTTAAAAAAATAAATAAAAGTACTTCCACAGAATTCTGGGGGGGTTTGCAGCCTTATGGAAACCCTCTTAGAGGCTTAGGAATTTAATTTCTTACCAATAGGTCATGGAAACTCATTCCTAAGGATTTTGTATTATGCATAGCAGCAAGGGATAGAACTATAAACATTAGTTGGAGAAAGTGACTAAGACTGAGATCCTACCCACAAACATGAGATTTTATGTTCAAAACTCTTGCTTGTCCGATTGCTGGTCTTGTTTTCCTATTCTGGATCTGATCATTCCCATTTATCTACCTCATCTCCCCAGGTTTCTTTTCCATCCCCAGCCTCCTTTCCCATTCCACTTCTTCCCCATGGCCCCAATTTCCCCAGAATTTCCACCCTCTATTTTTCTAAGCCTGTTCATCTACCCATATTAAAGCCGTAGGAGATAAAAAAAAAAAAAAAAGAACAAAAAAAAGACACAATGGGGAGAGATGAAGCCCATTACAATATACAATATTAAATTGAGCAAGGGTAAATCTTTTGTATACTGGAAAACATTCGAACTGCTTGTAGCTCTGGCTGTACCAATGCAGCACATGAGATCTGTGCTTCTCTCCAGCTTTTCCAGGCTGGGGAATTTGAGTGGGCTGATTCCTCCCCATTGGGCTCCCAGGATCCCTCCCCACCAAGGTCTAGAGAGCATCATTAAGATAGATTGCAGAAAGGCTCAGAATAACAAGCAGACTCAGGAGTAATATACTAGACATGAAATGTGGTGGGGTTTGTTTGGGGTTTTTTTTATCCACCTCTTCACTTTCTCTGGCAAGATGTGATCTTCCTACAATCGCACACTTTTCTTCCCTGCAATCTCGCCAAGGGCGATATTGCCTCTTGATAATATAGTCTTTGTATGCACCTACAGAATTAAGAGAGATGCAGGGGAATTTGGGGGTTGGAGAGAGATAGTTTCAAGCCAAACGTAAGGAAAAGGTACCATGCAGAGCTGGGTGGTGTGAGATCAGAAGAAACCTTCTCCTCTCTGATCCATACTATAGATCTCACCTCCTAGTGTCCCACTTCCCCTACACACACAGAAGTCTCCCTTATGTCAGCACTGTATATTGAGCGGGGGGTGGGGGAGATAATAAATAAATAAAATCGACAGTAGCAGCAAGGAGCAGTGTCTTTTACTATTGGCAGTCCAGCAGCACCAGGCAGGTCCACTGCGCTAGATCCTCTCTGTACATTGGCTGCAAGACAGTTTTTGACTCCAAGAGCCTACAACCCAAACCAATCACAGCTGAACAGCAAGACCTTCCTTCTTTGAAAATGAAATTAAAAGGTGTTAAGAATAGTCAGTTCACTCCCATAGTCTTTACCAATTAAGCTAAGTGTTCAAGATGGTCAGGGTGCCCTCTCATTTTGATTTGCCCCCCACCCACATTAAGTCCAAAAATTGCTCTTAAAAATTAAAATCATTGATGCAATTTGCTTAGCTTAATATAAAGCAAGAGCATAATGTCCCCTCATGAATGCGACTGCAAGTGGCTACACAGCCTGACCCTCACTTATAATCCCCTGTAAATTCACCCCAAAAGCCATGAACTACATAATATTAGTTCTTACAGACTGACATATTTCCCTGATCTTTCATGAGCCACATGGGGAAACAGTTTTCGCCTGATCTGAATGAAGAAGAAAAACAGTGATCCTAATCAACCGTTTACCCTTAGTGGCTTCCCTAAACAAATCTGGGAAAGAGCTTAAAGGCTTGGGAATATCCTCGACCCTGCTTGATGCACTGTAATAACCCTACCTAATTATACTGATATAAAAACTAATTGGAAAGATAGCAAATGTCAGGGTAAGATGCAAATTGTAGGGTGTTAATTGCTGAACAGGTGCTGGAATAGAATTAAATGAGCATCTTGATTAGGAAAGTGGAAAAAACAAATGTGGACCCCGAAATCAAGTTGGCCACGTGAATTATTTAGCAGCCTCCTTGTACCAGCAAAAGGTCATGTTGATGTGACCTCTGCTTTGTGATGGGTGGGCTGACAAAACAATAGTGAACTCCAGGAGAAAACATGGCTTAGGAGAGAGATGAGGGTATACAACATAGGAAATTTTCAACGGGTAAAGGAGGAGCTTTTTTTAGTGGGGAACTTCTAGGTGGATAATGTGTTAGCAGAAAGTTTTCCATATGGATCATTGCAGTCATAGACAGCCACCAGTCCTGAAGCTAGAGGAGACCCTACAGGTACACCACCAGGTCCTGGTCCTCTTCTGACCTTGAAAGCACAGAAACCATGTTACTGCCGTTTACAGCAAATATTTTGGGATATGAATGTTGGTCCAAACAAAAAAGGACTAAAAGCCAGATTTGTCTTTGCACAGAACTTAACAGGGTTTTCATCCACAGCCAGAAGGCCTTCAATGACACTACTGTGGTCATAAATTATTTTTTCACATAGGCCTTCAGAAAGCCAGCTCATGTTTCAGTTGTCACTGAATGACCAGCAAACAGATTAGATCAAATAACATCAATTAGAACCAGCAGTCTAGAAATAAGAGACCCTACCATTAGCAGTTATTATTTGGGGCATGTAAGTACCATAGTTCTCATGAATGATTTAATCCTGCTTCAGTTATCCATAACTTTGAAAGTGAGACTACTTTTTCTTGGTGAAAAAAAGTAGAATTTTGCAAGAATATGCTAGAGGTAGAACGGGGCTTTGTGAAGAAAATACATCTATTTTAAAAGACAGCATCAAGAAGTGACAGAAGGTAGTGAAATATTTTGCCAATTAGGAGAAAAAAATAGGAAGAATTCTGGAAAGATTTTTTTTTTTAAATTACTGAAAAGATTTAAACAATTCTGTAAATCACATTACGATTTATCACACTGGTTCAAACAACTGTGACATAGGGAGTAAGGAGACCTTTTCCATTGAGTTCACTTAATGAACACACCTCAAGGGATGGTAGCAGTAACTATTAGGTGCTAGCTGAGATGATCACATTATTTTAGGAGCACTTAGAGACTCAGTCTAGAGCAGGGCTCAAATCTGTCAGACACTGTGCAAAATCATAGTACAAAACCCCCTGCAATGCAGACCTTCCAATTTGAACAGAGGGGATAGAAAAGAAATGACTGAGGCACAAGAAAATGGGCTGGTTGTCCTGGGCAAGCTTGAAATATCAGGACCTTAAAAGAGATCTTAAAATTAATATAAGCAAAAGCCCGAATCAAGGCTTTTAACACTGCCAATAGACTGCAAAAGACTCACAGCATAAGATCTGGGCCTTAATTTTTTGCTACGCACCAAACTACACACCTCTCTCAAGTATTGTGCTCCCAAATGTTCACGGAACACAGTGCGCTGCAGTTGTCTCTACATTCATTCTCCATTAGATAAATTTCTACATATCAGACCTTTTTTGCAGAAGAATGAAGCACAGAGTTCATACAGACAATAAGGCATTGCTTCCACTACCATTCTGGCACCAGGCAATGGATGGTGTTGAGGCAGCAGTAAGAACAGAATCATAGAATGTTAGGGGTTGGAAAGGATCATCGAGTCCTGCTGTCCATGATCCTCTGGAGATCATCGAGTGCAACCCCCAAAATATAGGATATAAATGGGATATGGGATATGACCTCCTGTGCTTGTGACGGTGCCTCAAGAAGAAGACTTGCTTGCACAAGATGACAGCCTAAGTCAGTGACAAAAGAGACAGCGGGTAAGAGAGCCAACTCCCTTTTCCCCACCCAAACGCTAGAAAAATCCAACAAAGGTATCTGCAGCAGCACCAGGTCATAAGAAAGGCAGGTTTCTGCTCTAAGAACGGCAAGAAAGGGGCAGTGCTTACAGTGAGTGCTCTCGGGTGGGTCTGCACACAGATCAAGGACGCGCCGCTAACACGCTGCAGTCAGGAAGGAGCAGATATCACTTCAGAGGAGGATGAAATGTTTTATACACACCTTCCAGGGCAAGGGCAGAAGCATGCTTAAGATGGAAGACTTGGATTTATGACACTAAGACCTGAAGTTCCCTTTGTATCTAGGGGATGTGATACACCATGGGTGACAGGAGAATAGAGTGGGTACCGCACTGCGATGCTCAGCCTCCTGGGATAAAGACACCAATTCATTATCTGCACAGCACCCTTCTTGGGGCCTCCACTGCTAGAGGAGGTTGCTGCCAATCATCTTCCATTCTGCAGACTTATATTTAGTGCTTGCAGTGTGGGCTAGAAGCAGCTGCAGGGAGAAACAGGCTCGGTTAATTTTTTAAGTTCAGATCTACATCTTAGAGGGCTGCAACTGAAATCAAGTTGTTTCTCCAGTGACTTCAGCTTTAACTTTGCTGCTCAAGACCACTACAGATATGCAGGGTGTGCTTGAAAAGTTGTACCTGGCTCGGGGGGGAGGAGAAGGTGATGACAGAGAAACTCAATTTGTGGAGGGTTAACCTGAGGAAAATCTCGGTAGTCTATTAAAATCCTGCAGGTGTTGTACACGGGTACGATCGCGGCTGCGCTGCAGGCTATTTTATACAGCTATGTAGAACTAGCGTGTTAACAACTCTCCTGGACTTCTCCTTGCGACACTGTCCCAAAACAGCTCTAGCTTTCTTATACAGAGAAAAAACAATGTACGTGAAAGATAGGGGGGATATTTTAATTATTATTGTTATTATTTTACGCGCCCTTATTAAAGCTTGCAGAAGACAAAACTTCAGCCACACCCGCACCTTACAGAAATATTAATGGGAAGTCTCTCACATGTCAAAGAGCTGAAGGACAGCAATATTACTGAGCACATAAAAACTCATTCAGAAGCTAGAAAATGCCAGAATTAAGATTAAAGAATAACTCTAATTTAAATCCTTTTTGACATATGGAGTACAATCCTTAGTTATATCATGATATCATTCCTCCCCAATGTGTCAGCCTGTACCTTGCCCCCACCCCTATTTTCACCTGCTCATTCTAGCTGCTCCTTGCCTCTTCCCCAGCCTCCAGCTGAGCCTGACCTATTATCAGGTCCTAATCCCACACAGAATTCCCTACCAAACCTTAAAGCCTAGTTCTCTGGACTAGAAGTGCCATTTCCCCGCACTGCCAGCAAGCCGTGCTCCCAAACCGTGCACAATCTATATCCACAAGCGTTAGAGGCAAGCCTGAGCTGATATGAACTGTCTTAGCTGTGTGACAGCTCACGTTAGCCAAGGAATCCGCTTCGATCTGTGCAAAGAGAGAGCGTTTATATGTTGTCTGCTTCCCTGTCTGTTGTTTGGCTAAATAGAAAGCAACTGCCAGTGATACTTTTTGAAGGCACCGAAGTAAAGCTAGAAAATGAGAGAACCAGATGTCCCCGAAGGACTGCTGGGAAATGCTTGAGATAAAGGGGAAGGAAAAAAAAACCCCCACCTTTAACCAAGACGTCCCAGAGGATATTTTTTTTTGAGGTCCTGTGTCAACAAGTGACACTGACACAACACTGTATCCTTTTTCTCCCCTCTTTAGCAGAGGAATTTTGACTGGCCAGCTATTTTGTCAACATCAAGTAGAATGATTTATACTGGCACGGACTCAACCTTAAAAGTCACCGTTATTTTTCATCAAGGTACTGAGCGCCCATATTTCTAGTTAGAGTAGATTTGGAAAAACATCTCTGTTCAAGTCTTCACTCAAATTAGCATCTAGCAGAGTCTAGTTTGAAGACCCAGTGAAATTTCTAGTAGCTGTAAACTGAAGGATCATTTAAAGCTGTCTAGAAAAAAGCCTAAAGATAGTTCTGTAAGATAAAAGGTGCATATGAGGGAGGGAGACAAATAAAACAGTACTTCAGATTCACGTGAACCTGAGACTCCCAAGCTTCATCCTTTCAAAGAAAGGAAATTTCAAAAACTGGAGTTTTTACAGGAAGTTTGCAAATGTGAAACAAACCAGAAGCCCGGATGAGAATCATCTTCGTTTCATTTTCCTTTTCAGGACTTAGTTTTAACAAAATATTTACATACATGCTTCTTGATATTGATGCTAAATAATATCAAGTGCTAATTGCTTTGCTGAATTGGGATCCATTTGCTGAAATAGCTTTTTATCAATGTTGCATAAGAAAACCTAACCACATCTCTTCAAAAATAATTAAATCCAATTTGTATTGGCATCAACACTCTCGGCTTCAAGTCTAATTTCTTTATGCCATCAGCTAATTTCATCTGTTCGCTGTGTACCGGCTTTCAACTGCTTTAAACGCCTCTGTAATTACCCTCCCTTTGCCACCTCTTTTCAAACACTCAGTGATCTTCCTCCAAGGTTTGGCACTTTGAAAAAGAACGTGTGTGTATCTGGCTAACGCGAATGTACCTGTGCAGTCGCGCTTTTGCAACATAGCTCTTGGGTACAGAGCCATAAGAGCAAGGCAATTATTTCTATCCTTCCCGGTACAAGCCTCTTGCACAGAGCTGCAAAGATCAAGACAAGGACCCAGCGGGAAAATGTGGTAGTGGAAAACTTCTCCCCTGGAGCAAAGCAACAGCCCTAACTAGAGCAAGTGAACACCTACAATAATCAGGCTGAAAAAACAGCTTGGTGGGGCAGTCGGCAGCAACAATGGAAAGCGTAAGAAGTGTGCAGGACCGATGGCACATCCTGGGGAGAAAGCTGACTCCTCCTTTGAGGGAAGCACCGGGAATACGAGGGAAAGGCTGCCAGAGGAGCAACTTCCTTGTAGGCTACAGAGCCTGGATCCTGGAAGGATTTGTGATGATTGATGATATCATTTTACTTTGCTCAGGATTCACATTTCCAATGAGAATAGTTACTCGGCTCTTTTTTTCCTTTAAAGGTAGGGAAAAAAAAAAATTTTTTTTTAAATCTATGGAGCAGAATTTTCTGCCTTCATGTCAAAAACTGAGCAGAGGGAGAAGGACTCAACATTCCACAGGCTGCAGAGCCAGAGTCACTTGGCTCACTCATCAGCCCAGGCCATGGGGCGATAAGAAGTTATGATGCTTTGAGCTGCAAAACTCCTGCAACCCAGACTCTTCCAGCTCCATCCCCGGGCTACTTTTTGAAAAATAAATTAATTGGTACTTAACTGTATGTATTAAACTGACATCACAGTGTCTAAACGTGAGCAAGAATGTTGGGGGGGGATTTTGTTTTTGTTTTCCTCCCAGTGAAAATACATTTTAAGTGCAGATTTTAAGTTTTCTTCTTTTATCTTTTTTGTTATCTCAATGAAAATGTTTTTGCTCAATGTAATGCCATCTGGAAATGGAACCTTTTAAAAAAGTCTCATAGTCGGATCTCATAAAAAATTTGGAGGGGCCCAAAATTGTTAGTTGCTTTTGAATTTCTTTTTTGCTAAAATATATAGAACCTCTTCCAGAACACTTGAATACAGCCCTGCTCCTGCTTCCACTGAAATTAAAGGACACTTTGGTGTGGATTTGCACAAGATAAATCCCCAGGCCCATAATGTAGCATACAAATAGGAGCACTGGTGTTTTTTCTGTGCTGGAATAAATAAAAAAATCCCTTCAGCACGAGCAATGCCATCATCTGGTGAGATCAGCTTTATGCCATCTCCTGTCAGGTGTGACAGCGCTTGGGAGCTCATGAGAGGGACAAGTGATTAAAAGCCACCACAGGGCAATCAGTTGCCACTTCATTTTATTTTATTTTCTTGAAATAGCCTTTGTAGGAAAGATGCAAACCCACATAAGAAAGAGCAACTCCTTTTGCCTAATGGGTTCACAGTCACCGAGACTCAAATAAGCTGACTACTTAAAAACAACTCAGGAGCCACAGTAAAAGATAGAAAATTATTGCTTCCTGTCATGACCAAATATTAAACACAGCACACACCTAATGGCTCTATCACTCCCCAGGGATGAAGCTTTATGAACAATAAAATCCCAGCAGACTTGCACTGTTTGGACTTAGAAGCCTCATTATAGGCTCACTGATCCAATACAATTTACAAGCTCAATGGACTCCACTTGAAGGAAAAGCCACCAAACATGGAGTTATAAATGGAACGCCCGCGGAGAAATAAGCATTTATTTGCAAAGGAAATTAACGGAGAAGAGGAGATGGAGAGGAAAAAAAAAAAGAAAGATGGGTTGGATGTCTGCAGCACATTAGAGATCCAAATCAGAGAGAAGATGGGAATATGAATTACACTTCCAGAGAGGAAATGCTGTTCCAGGACATGCTTACACGATCCAGCCTGGAACACACAGGACTTGGATCCCACTCCGCACTCTGTCGCAAATGGTCTCCTACGTGATCTTGGGCAAGCTCCTCATATCTTGGGAATTATGAGCCCATCTCCAACTGACTTAAGCAAGTTTCAGATTTATGTTATATACTTTCAGTCTCAACCTTGTCTTCATTTTACAAGGACTTTGGGTGATATTCTGAGCAGGACAAATTATTTCAGACCCTACCTGAAAGCAGAAGACACCACATATTGATTGGGAGGCTGCTTTCAGATGTGAAGCACTCAATTCAGAGAGGCTGAAATCCTGGGATGTTTACAGGGTAGAAAATATATGAGATCCCACCAGAAACAGATGGTGAAAGAAACACCCAGGGAAGGGACGGACAGAGACAAAAGGTTCAAAAGCAAAGCAAGAGGCAGTAACAAGGTTAAGGCAGATGAAGTGACAAGTCCATAAAACCAGGTCTAGACAGAGGCTGAGAGGAGGGCAACAGTGATACGGAAGAGTATTTTAGGTCATAAATACACAGAGGATGCTTTCATTAGGATGCAAATACTCGGCAATATTGGCATTTTCAATGCTGGGTGCAGATGGATCCAGGCAACGCAGAACCATTTTCAAAAAGTCAGGTTGTAGGGATCCCGTGTCACACACACCTCTCTGCAAGTCCAGCATTTTCGTGCTGGTTGCATAGTGAATTTAACCTCAGCTTCTATTCCCAGAGGTGCTTTAGTTCACGGGAAACTTTCACTCCATTCACCTCTCCACTACTACCAAACTCAACGATTCCAATAGCTCCTTTATGCTGCTATCTCAACTGTCCTTCTGAGACCTCTTATTATCAGCTGGCTGTGCAGCCATTTAACCTCCTCGCTGTTTATTAGAACACAACACAAACTGGATCAAATTCTCCTTATTGCAGGGAAGAAGTTTCAATTTAAAAAGCACAAGGATTTTTCCACGCTATGTTTTCATATTGCTCAAAACTTTACAGGACTCAGCCAACCAGCACCACCAACATTTTTTATCTCGGCTACAGCACAACTAATCTAACAAGACTGGAATTCATCCACACTTGCTGTCCAAACTGCACTAAAGCATCATGGAGGCTTATCTGATTTATGCAGAATTGCTAAAATCCTTTGGGTTTTCTCTTCATTGGACTTATTTTCTTAAGGTTTCCAGGCAGCAGTAGCAATAGTCAGATTTTGTTTCTTTAAATTATGTGTCTTTGCTCAGACTTAACCGCGCTCCCCTTGCAGTTCTGAAACCAGAGCATGTGCTAACTATTCCAGTTACAGACTTAGTGGAACTAAAGCAATCAATACTGGTTAAAACTCCCACCCGTCACATTTTGCCCTCTAACATACCCAGACAGACAGACACTCCATTCGGGGGGCTCAGGTGAGGCGCTCAGGACGAAATCGCTGCACAGTCACACGGCAGCACATAGATTGGAGCATACCTGGACAAAAAGCTGGTGGAAACGAGGTTCCAGTTCTGTTTGCTTCCTAATAATTCTATCCTTGAAATTAGCACTGATTTAAACTCATCTCATTTATTTCTCACTGAGTTTCGGAAGCAGTAACACCTTCAAACCCAGGCAGCAGCAACTAACAGTCTGGGGGGAGAATAACTTTTTAAATCACTCCAAAACCATCTCTACCCTAATGGCAACAGCTTTTCACATCACTGTAGTATTTCCACACATAAATTTTCAGCATTTGTGTTACCAGTGAAAGCTAGCACAGCACACGCTTATACTTGGTTTACTGTTAAACAGAGACGGTGTGAATAGCTGGAAAAATACAGGGACTTTGCAATGGAGATAAAGGAGCAGAACCCTGGACTTCCACAGTTCAAACTAGTTCCTTAACCACAAGCCCATTCTTCATTTTTCTAACATGCTCAGAGACATCTTTGAGCTTCTTTTGACTCACCAGCTTGCTAGAAAACCTATTGTCTGTCAACATTAAAAAAAATAAAATTAAGTGGCCCAAGCTAGTCTCCAGTTTACCCCATTTACAAGCTTTAAGTGATTGTACACATCAAAGATTTCAAGACGCTTTGGAGAGCAAACTAGTAAAGAAATTTTCTTTTTTTTGTCTAAAAGAGGAGAAAAAAAGAAAGAAACTAATTACGCACTAAGAGAGCCACTTGTCAAATGGCTAGGACAGTGCACTTTAAGTTACTGACTCCCCACAAACATCCAGTCTACTAAAAAATTCATGAAGAGACAGATGGCACAACAGCAGCTCTTTGCAGGAGAGCAGGGTTTAGCAGTGAACAAAGGACTTTGACTCCCCAGGACAAGAGGAGAGATCATTGTGGGTTTTGGAGGCTTGGAAGGGGGGACTGGAGCATGCGGGGAGCTGAGGGGGGCTGCATCTATCTGTGGCTCCCGGTTTCACCCCACAACAGCAACAGATTTGAGACATTTATTCTACCTTGGCAGGTTTACAAGGAGTAGAGGAAGAACAATCCAACGCCGCCATGCAGATTAAATCCTCTTTGCAGTAGAAATATGGAATATGAAAATTCCTATTCAAGGATCTGAACCTGCTTTCCACAGCTAAGTAATTGCTAACACTTTGCGTTAGGGGGGAAACTGAGGCATGGGGTTATGGGACTTGTTTAAAGTGTCAGGGCAACTCAGTATCAGTGAGCATTTGATCCAGCCCTCTCCATTCATGCTGTTCTGCTTCTAAGCATTAGGAAATATCCTTGCATTACCCAACAGTTTTGGGGATCAGCCTGAAAGGGATAAAATCCTTTTAGACAGCTGAGATTAAGAGAAAAGGGGAAAAAAAACCTAAACAAAAAACAACAACAAAAACACCCCAAACAACCAAACAAGTCTGCATTTAGTTCAAGCCAGATCTTTCAAAATCAAAGATAATCTATATGCTCTTTTGCCTTTTTAAGGAGAGGGAAGAGGAGGGAATACAGGAAGACACAAAGCCCAGTGCTGTTGGCGTGGACACCTCACACAGAGCACTTTAGCACACAGCATGGACACTAGAGGGGCACAGTCAGAATGTTGAAGCCTGGCAGCAGCTGTCTTTCCTCAAGTGAGTTTTAGTGCTTGTGAAACGTGCCAGCCAGCCAGCCTGGAGAGTTCAGTCCTCTGCTTATCTCGACGGCAGGTAGGGCACGAGCGTCAGCAGGGAAGAAAATCTCTGTCGGTGCCGGCCCATTTCTGCGTCGAAGGGATGGACCCCTACGGCACAAGAATGTAATCCAGTCTCTTCTGCTTCTTTGTAGAGATGCTAACAAGTGCGCCAGGTGTGCTCATGCTTTGGGGTTTTTCTTTAAAAATAAAAAATAATAAAAGCCTAAATGTTTACTGCATGTGTCAGCTGACCAACAATGTCCTTCACCTATCTACTGAAACCAGTGTGCCAAGTGCTCAGCTGGTGCAGGCCCATGCAGTGCTGCTGACCCAGCTGCAGACCTGGCCCCATGCCTCCACCCACTGGTTAGTGCATGTCTCGACCCAAGGAAATTCTCCACACAGCCCAGCGGTTCATGCCAGTGCCATCCATCGCTACAGCCACTGCCCCACCGACAACTGCAACCAATAAATAAAAGGTGGTAACAAGCCACATTAGATTCTTTACAGGACAATGAGGAAGAGTTCAGGTTAATAGGAGGAGGAATTGAACCCAGCATCTCAGATACTTAGAGCACCTGAGCTAAATGTCCTCATTCCA
This sequence comes from Eurystomus gularis, assembly GCA_013400335.1. Classification (NCBI taxonomy): domain Eukaryota; kingdom Metazoa; phylum Chordata; class Aves; order Coraciiformes; family Coraciidae; genus Eurystomus; species Eurystomus gularis. Next base: position 150,595 of record VZZY01025192.1, on the reverse strand, counting down.
TCAGCTCAAAGACAGCAGAGGACTCGAGGGCCTTCACACAGTAAAACCATGAAGACAGTCGGCTACACGCCACACTGAGCTCATGCTCACATTTTGCAGCAGGGTTCCAACTAATTTCCCCTGTAGTAACAATAAAGTCTGTCCCATCCCAGTTGCACTGTGCTGTTCAATTGAATTGAGATGTTTCATTTGAGTTACATAGAAATTTCTTCTATTTATCTCTTACTAGAAGGGAGAGAAAAAAAAAAAAGTCAAATGACCTGTTCAACCAAAAAAGTCACCTAGCTCTCCCCAGTACCCTGGAGGATTCAATTAGATCACAGCTTCAGTAAAGTAGGTAAAGCACTAAGAGTAACAAGCACAAAGTAGCCTGCTCTAAAGAGCTTAAATCTTCAAGAAACACAAAGAATACAAAAATTAAAAAATCATTCCCACTTTATGAATGGGGAATTTCTATCCAAAACTATACAACTCACCTAAAATTAGAGAAAGAATCTGAAGTGAAATGAGGAATTAAATTCATTTGCAGCATCCATGACCTCTTAATAACATCAAGTCTCTTTTTATTTGCATCACTGGGGTAAGAAAGGCAGCAAACTGAGTAAATATAATACTATAGGTGTGACAAAATACAGCTTTTGTTTGGGAAGTATCATCTTCAACTGAACAAACCTCCACTCTTCTGCCTGAAAGCCACCCCAAGCATCCACTTCATATCCCTGCCTACGATTTGAACTCAGAAGGAAATGTCAGTCTGCGAAGTTCACACACTGATTTCCAGGAACTGCAAGGAACGTTAAGAACCGCCACTTTAGCCATGAGAAAAAGAAACAACACTTACACTGCTGATCCACAGGTACTAACTTCAAAAACTAAGCAAGAGGATAGGACAAGTAGAAATTAAGATGTCTGGAACTCGTCGGTGCTATGATCCACCATGGGAACACACTAGAAGCAATTTCACTTTAATGAATTTTGATTTTCCATGCAAAGTTAAAGCTTGCTCTAATATCTTGAGAAGTGACCGTGGCTTGATTTATGCTGGAATTCTGACTCAGAACATGGCAGGAGCCTAAATACTCTAAAGTATCCTACAGATCTTTATTGGTGGGAGAGGGTACGCTAAATTTCAGTAAAGAAGCTCCTTTTCATATAAAGAAGTGCTAGCTTCCAAGAACGAAAAAAAAAATAACTGCAAGGTCCTTACGATCTAAATCTAGTCCCCAGAGCAAAGGTCACAGCAGAAATGTTCTATTCAGCATAAGAACTTTGGAACTTGTTCAACGAGAAGAAAAAAAAACAACAACAACAACATGGCTGACATTTTTTTCCCACTGAACTATTTCTTCCTTCTTAAAGAGCGATACAAGTTTCCATGATTCGGAAACACCAGTGGACTGTGCCTCCCATGGCAATAAACAGGTAAACCAACACAATAGTCTAAGCATCGGTCTCTGGAAGCACAAAAAGCAAGGAAGTGGGGAGAGAAACACATAAACAGGAAAACACCGCACTGCTGATGGAGTTACGTTCATTTGCAGCAAAGGTCGTCCCTGAACTCAACTAAGTTTGGTGCATATTTAGTTCAGTGCAACATTGGATGGCAGGTTATCACCTCAAGGCTTCATTAGTGTTGCAAGGTTTGTAGGCTTGCAAGGTTTGTAGGACCTTGTCTTAGCTCAGGCAAGAAAGAAGATCAACGATGAAGTTGCAGTAGGGCAGGCATTGGTGTATATCCCTTCCCAGTAGCAACACCTCTCCTTGCTTCTTCACCATCCTTAGAGATGCCCAAAGTGGTTAATTTAACTTGTGCCCACTCACAACAGGAGTGTACGTCTGGGTACCATGCAGAGCTTGCTTCACCTTGGGCTCTAAACCCCTCTACCTTGCGGCTCCTTTGCTGTTGAGGGAACCTGCTAGTACAGTAGAACAGCTTAGAGATCGGTGAGGTGGTGCCCTCCTAAATCCATTGTACCTGAGTAGGCCACTGCCTTTGTGGGTGTTGCAAACCAAACAGAACTTGCTAGACCTAAGCTACACACAGCTCAACCCAAAACTGGGTTCCAGCTCTGCCCTCACACCTTACGACAGTCACCTGCCATAGCTTTGAAGATGTTAATCTTCTCTATGCTGTACAATCAAACCATGTTTTAACCACGTAGGTCCCCACGTAACTGGAATGACAAAGCAGGTGGCACCTCCTGAGCACCAGCCACAATTTTCTCACACACTCTTGCAGCAGGAGCAATGCGGGTTAATTAACCTAGGCTCTAAGGGAGAACCTGGCACCTTCAGACAAAGTTCTTCTCCAACCTCCATTTTCCCTCTGTTCCAAATGGGAAGCTCCACTCCTAATTCACCTTGCACGCTCTGCTTAGACATGGCTCTGCATAACACAAATGTATTTCTGCAATCCCTCTCTCTCCGTTTTACTTCTTCTTTCCCCACTTCTCTACAGACATGCTAGAACATAACAGCTCCATCGTTACATGACAAATTTTATATTTACCTCTCATTTCAAACTATGAAAACACATCTTTTTTTTCCAATTCTTTTTAAAGAAAACCTGTAGTTCATTTTAAACTAAGAGAAAACCCATGAAGGCAACACTGAACTGAAAATCCTACCATATACACCAGCCTGCACGATTGCAGATGGTTGCAAGCTGCATTTCAGAAATTCTATTCCACCTGCTAGCAAGTTCTTAAGCACAGATGTTTTCTTCTAAAGAAGCCATATAAAGACCCCTTGAATAAATAAGAACACTGCTGCCCAGATTCCCAAGCTGGTTCAGGACACACATGGCACTCCAGCAGAGTTTTCTGCTTGTTTGAAGGACAGAAACATCATCCCCATCGAACGTAGCTTGGGAGAGTGGACACTGCTCAGTTCAGCTCCAAAGAGCTGTGGAAACGTCTGAGGATGACAGACTAGGCAAAGAATTCCTCTGTGCGCAGACGCGAACAGCATCACTTTGTTATTATACTCGCATGATGTGTGTTAAGATGCAGCACACAAGATTACCCCTTGCTCCTCAAACCTGCTGAACTCCGGATTTAACTTGCAGTTTTGAGACATGTGCACAGAGATGGAAGGGAAGAACTGACACCCAACGAGACACTGCCAGGCTGAACCCAGAGGATGCTTCCATGCCAAGGGAATGCCTATTGCTGTTAGCAGGGGAGTTACTAATAAAAGTTCTAGGCTTAGAACAAGTTAGGAAGGGTTGGGACTCATTGAGCACACAGATGACTTGTGATGCACGTTTTACATGGTTATTAAAAAGAATAACCCTGTTCTTTCTAATAGTTTCACTTCTGTTGCATCCTACATCAAGAGATCTCAAACCTCCACAGAAAGCATCAAAATCTTCATTTTGCATGAGAGTGGACAGCTTGCTCAAGATGATTAATTCAGTTAGTGGTAGGAACCACCCCCACCATGGCTTTAATCCATAGGCTAATACGCTGCCTTACATCATACTGCTTCTCCAGCAGTAAGACAAGTTTCAGAAAATTCAGACTTCCCATTGGAGACTTCCCAAATGCAGATTCATACCCAACATCAACACAGCCAAAAATAAGCTAGAAATTTCACAGAAAAGGTCAAAATGCCATATCTAGGATTTCTGCTTCAAGGCAGGAAACTGCCCCCCACACCCACACAAACAGCCCAGTTTGCTGAGATTTCCAACTTTGGCCCCAGCTGCAACTTGAAAGTACAAAATTAAAAGGGAAAACCAGAGGTGGGGGGAGTGGAAGAACCCCATCACACCATCGAAGCTCCAAAATTATTTAGATTAACTCTGTGACGGAAAAATGCAGGAAATAATTGTAGATCTTTATTTAAACCAGCTTGACCACCCTGAACGCCGAAACAAATTCACAAGAAATACTATGACAAATAGTGCTTGTTAGAATGTAGCTGGAATGTGTAGACACATCGACTGAATCCACAAGCAAACCACTACAGCATCAGCTCTCCACTGGCACCTTGTACCAGCTGCTTCAGGGAAAAGAAGCTCTTTAAACAGTTACTGTAGAATAATTGGATGTGTGGGGGGGTCTTTCTGACTTTTCTTTCTTTGCTGTTCTCCTTCTGGAGGTCTTGGTCACGCACATCTTTTTGAAGCAGCTCTATCTATTCTTATTTTCCCTTTTTTAATCTTCCTGGACTCTGGAACTCACACAACACTTCCAGTCAGGGAGTTCCACAGGCTAGTTTTCCAAGCCTCCACAAATGCTTGTGGCTTGTGATGTGCCACTTCATGATTTAACAAACTGCTGCTCTCCTCTATTTACGTTATTTACCTAGAAACTGCCAGCAGAACCTAGATCTGGAACCAAGTAATATATGAAGCTGCTGTTCTGCATAAAATTGCTCACAATCCCCAAACGGCTGGTTTTAATCCTGCCTAATATGTTGCACTTCTGCCTTTACCCCTTTCTCCCCACATTTCCATGAAAATATTGTGATTTTGTCAAAGAACATTTCTGAAGCTGCTAGGTTGCTCTAAGCTTCATCTCATTAATCCAGTTGGATCATATTCCTGGTGATCAGAAACAATCCCAGACACATACATGGAGTATTTGGTCACAATGAAAACGATGCACAGAGAACTTAATTTAAAAAATAAACATCAACAATTTTGTCAAGGTATAGGCCAGTGGACTAAAGCTGATCAACTCCTGGGCTGGTTATTATACTCGCATGTGTGAAGCACAGACATCCCCGAAGGGCAGACACTGACAGTTAACCGTCAAGAAAGACCCTCAATCACCTCAAAACACAAACATTTTGGCTTTGCTTTTGTGGGAAAATGAGGATTTGTTTCCTACCTGTCAATGATCACGGGGTCAGACGGAGTCTCATTTCTGTTGCCACAACTCTTCTTCTCGCAGCACCGACTAGTGAGAGAAAGAAAATCAAAATTAAAGAATTACTGGGGCAGTTGATAGCAAAGCAACCAGCTAAAAGTCTTGTCTGCAAACCCTCAGGAGTCAATATATGTCTAGAAGAGTGATGGAGACAATTCCAACCAGGCTTTCCAGAAGGGAGAAGAACTCAGGGAACTGGGGGCCCGAGTCCTGGCCGATTCCAGCTGGAGTTTAGCACTTGGCTCCCCATAGCCTTTTTTTGAAATTCCCAAGAAAAAAAGAACAGCAATACGGTCACACATTAGACTAAGATGCTATTTATAAAGATGAACAGATGTCATCATGACATTACAGGCATGAGTATCATGTGTTATGTACGGTTAAAAGTCCATCAAAAGAAGGTGTTAGAACTCACTATAAGCAACCTAATGATTTGTTATATCCTAATAACTGCTTTGTTCATTATTAAATATCTAGCGGCCCCTACGTTTCATACACCCACAGAAAACTTCATCACCAATGAAAGAACAGAAACCAAACACGATCAGACCTCCAGGACCTGAAGAGATGTTTTTAAGGTGGGCATTTCATCTGTAAATGCCTTTGCAGCTGTTTCAGCGATGATAAGCCCTGAAGTCCTTAAGTTTAAGCATGCATTTCTATACATTTTATACCGTGTGGCCACCAACACGATCGTCTAGAGAGCAGAACTCCTCTGATGAGATCACAACGCGCAATGTATTTATCTGACTTGGTTGGAAAGTGTAAGGTGAAGCTGTGGTCCTCAGGAGCAGAGGGAAGGCCATGGTATGGGCACAGGCGTGCGTGTCTGCATGCACGTGTGTGTGCCCGCGTGCAGATGTGCACACGAGTACACAGATGTGTCAGAAGATGGTACAGAAGAATACAAGCCTACACTCAGAAACTACTTGATGTGCTTCACTCCCAGTGGATTAAGCTTTCTTCAGGAAAGAATTCCTTTTCCCATTTTTAATAATAGTGATTATAAACAATTAAATGAAAAAATTCAAGAGACAGGTCGGTGTTTGTTTTCCACTGATGCACCCAGTGATATGGGTGGTGGTCCCTGCACATACACCAGCTGAGTCCTTTAAAAAGAGTCCCTGAAATTCTCCATTTTAAATATTTGTAGCAACACAGAAGCCTGTGAGACGACTTAAGTTGTTTTGATGCTCAAATAGCTTGTCCCAACCAAACCTAATACGTGAGAGGGAGGGTGAAGGCACCAGAACTTTAACTAGACTGTACCAAAAGTCCCATATGCCTCAGAAGTCACCAGATCAGATTCTGCCTTAAGTTAACCAAATGCTTTTCCAAATTATGGTTTTTACATTTTGCTGAGGTTGTTCAAATTCACACATATGGATTCGAGAAATGGTTTCGGGTTTTGTACGCTGGTATAATAGGTGCTGAATACAATTGCAAAATTCCCAGGTCAGTCTGGATCTCACAGTTTTCCAACTAAGGAGCAATTCGAAGCAGAGGAATTAAAAAGATAATAATAAAAAATTAAATGGAATCCTTGAATTCACTGGAGGCAGTAAAAAATATGAAAAAGTCGCTTCTTTCCTTGAAATCATCAATATTTCATTACAAATATCTAAAATAAGCACTCGGACAAATGCCCTCTTTTCAGATATTAAAAATTTCAAGTGGATGCATTTCCTCCTTAAGTTACAGCGTGTGCCAGGAACTTCCCGTCTGCAAGTCGAAATTGCCCAGCAAGATGAGATACAACTCGTAGATCTATTTGAATAGCAGCTCTAACTGTTCCAACATTTCTACATTCCCTTTGCCTCAAACCTGCACTTATTCATCGATGCTAGTCCTTTTAAAATAAAAGGATACACTAAATATTTAAAAATCCCTGGGGCAGACCCTCTAGCTGCTGTAAATTGTCATAGCTCCATCGACTTCAGTGGAGCTCTGGTAATTCACACAGGCTGAGAATATCCCTCTTCCTCCTCCTCCCAACTTTAAGGGCATCTTTTATGCATTTTGCCGCCTAATGATTGTTTATGAAGAATTGCGTTTTTTGGTACTGAAAGCCAAGATGTGAGATGTTTTCTAAAGGAAGAAAAATAACCCCCCCAAAAAAGCAGAAAACCCTCACTCAGAAGGACATAAATTTGGCACGTGCTTCTGACATGTCCAATGCAACAATGCATTGGAAATAACTCCGGGAATAAATGTCTTTATTTTTTACATGATGCTATAATAAAACAAAAAAGGAACTCCGTTTTTAAAATATTTCTGTAGAATTTTGTTTCATTTTCTTTTTACAGCTAGCTGGAACAGACGTCGTTGCCTCCCTCCACAATAAGACTAAATGAGATATGTTTTAGTCGCATAACTTACACAGATGGTCATTAAAAAATATTTCTGATTGCACAACACCCCAGCAACGCTCAAGCAGGATACACCAACAGCATCTCCACAGCTCAGCAGCTCATATACTCTTCGCAGAGAGGTTGTCATTTCTTGGCACGGTAAATGTTTTAGGATGAATTATGCGAGATTGGAGTACAGCGTGGCTGGGTATAAGTGCATCTTGTCGAATTTTAGTTTGCACAGTTATCGCAGTTAGGAACTTTAGATTTGTAACACTTAAAAATGTTCCTTCTAAAACTGCGGCTTACAGCTAAAGTTCTCCAAACAATTTACAAATATCTACATTCTTCTCGCACTTGAGTAACAGATTTTTGGAGTGCTAGATTTTTTTTTCCCTTTGACAGTAATACTTTGAGCCCAAACACATATGAAAAAATGTCTTGATTAGGGAAAACAGTCACTCACTTCCAGTGAATGGCTTCCAGTTCACACAAATCAGAGAGCTTTTAAAGACTGGGGATGTTTCAGCCCAGTATTTTAGCAAAAGTGCCTCTCAAATCTTTCAATCTCTGTTTCCAAGTATTTCACCATAGTATCCAAGCACGAATGTTTCCACCGTTGCTTGTTTGGGTTTTTTTTCTTTTCCACAAGTCCTGTCTGTAACAGAATTGACTTGTTCCAATTTAAGCCAATGACAAAAATCCCAGACTCTGGCAGTCCAGGATCAAGCCTACAATACTCTCTTAAAGTGAATTATTGGCATGACTTCAGCAATCTTGACACTTCTGCTGCGACGTTGTGCTAGGGACATACCTTTAGAGGTGCTCATTTGCTTAAAACAAGAACATCAAGGCCAAAGACTTCTATTTTCTACACCTTTTCTTCTTATCCTTTTCCCTCTGACTAGATCTCCATGGGAAAAACAATGGTTCCCATTATGAACAGCCCTGAAAGAACCCCAAACCAAACACGCAAACCCAAAAGCCACGACGGTCAGCACCAGACCCACAAGCTGCATCCTGCAGAAGGCTCATGCCAAAGGCAAACTCGCATCCTTTCCCTCCTCACACTTGACTAAAATGGTTTTAAAATTCAGCCCTCAACATCCCTCCCCTCACCCCCCATCCAAAAAAAAAAAATCTGTCTCTAATTTCAAACTCAAATAAGCTCACAGCATGGTGGCCTTTGTTTTGTTTTCTTCTCCCCAACTCCTCCCTGCAATTGCATAACAAAAGTGTCTAAATTCACACCATCTGGCCGATAAAGACACAGGCCCCAGTGGCCGCCTGGCCCAGCTGATTAGAGCTCCCGTCTAGTCTGAGCCTTGTGGCGAAAGTCACAGCTGTGGGGCTTGCTCGCACTCAATACAACTCTGTTATTAGCCAGCTGTAGGCCCTGAGACTACTTCTGTTCAAATTATAATACCTTTTAACCCTCTGAGCATTGAGGGCATAGGGGGTTGCTGGCAGCAGCATAACAACTAGTTTCCTCTTAGTCGATAATTGGAAGAAAAAGGAGAAGAGGGGGGAAAAAAGAAAAGTTACTCGGGGAGAGGAGACTGTTTACCTTGATTTCCAGCCGTTGGGGGGAAAGTGTGTGTTTAAGATAGACCCGCCTAATAGGAACAGTTCCCATTAGGCCGTAATAACCCAAATGAAAAATTTCAGATCTGCAAATAAATAAATAGAGCCTCGTGCTGCAAGCACTAATTATTGAGAGTTTAACTTGCAATTGGTATGACAGATTGGTGTAGCCGTATCAATATTTAGACAACTTTCCTGCTAAGCATGCATCTGTCACTGTCTGAGAGGAAGATGCGGAGTTTCGGATGCACTTGGCTCTGTGCAGGAAGAATATCTGCGCCTGTGATTATGTACAAAAAAAATACCGAGACAAAAGCCTACCTTCAGCTAGCGGGGCTTGGAAGAGGAGAAGCAGGAAGACAGGCAGACCCTTCTTTTTAAAAACAGTAGGCATCAATTTGGACAGCAGAGCGGGTACAGTGCATTAAATTTTTATCTACTGTTACTAATGCAAACTAAACTAGGGGCTTTAAAAATTGATGCTGCCACTTAAGCAGCACACAATGAGGAAGATTTGATTATTGTACTTAAAAGAAATAAAATAAAATGTCAAGTTTAACTAGAGCTGGATCCATTCCCTTGGCATTATTCAAAGTGAGATGTGTAATGCCTCTTCAGAGCACGCAGCATCCTCTTCAGAGATACTTTAGGAAAACACGGCATTTAAAATCTAATGTCTTGATTAGGTTACAGAGCGCTCTTGATTTTGTTCACTAAGCTGTGTTCTACACGGAAAGGATGTCCCCGAGTTGTAATTCTTCCTTGGCTAATCTATCAAGCAGGAGCGTTCAGTATAATCAGAATAATGGTTTACATTTGTAGAACACTACCTTAAATCAAGCACGGAATGTTTATAGGCATCAGCGGAGGCCGGGTATATAAAAGCTGAACAGAGCGTTTCATACTATCAAGGCATAGAGAGGAAACAGGGGAAAAAAAGCCAAATTAATATTATTTTAAAGGTAGGACATTTGGACGGGAAGGTGCTGGGGTTTGCTGAAGTATTTTAACTTCTAAACCAGAACCGCACGCGATACAGGAAGAGCAGAGGAAGATGAAGTGCTGACTGCTATTTCGTTATCACAAACCAGGACCCGAGCGCAGAGCAACTCAAAGATTTTTCTCCTCTAATGTTCACGTATTTATAACGAAGACTTTCCGCTCTATGGACGTCATATGGACACAGGTTCGAGATGCTCCAGAAAGGGACACAGACACCTTTGATCTTTGCTACCACACCTACGGTCCCCGCAAAGCGCAGCCTCTCACACATGGCACACGCCGCGTTTGCCTACGCACGTGAACGCTGCTCAAAAGTAACAATGCTCATTTTCTTAATTAACGAGAGCAAAGCATAACGAGTAAACATTGGACCTTTACTTTATCCTTATTATATTTCAAAATAGAATAGTTGACCTAAGTACCGAGAGTTTCCCTTGACAAGAAGTCTAGGTCTGTCCAAATAAGCTGCTCTTCCTACCATAGTAAATTAAAAGGCTACTTTAAAAAAAAAAAATCCAGTAGCAAACTGCAACATTAAAAGAAGCAATGTTCAGTCCAACGGCTTAACTCCCTCCCACTAATACAATAAATCACAAATGGTGTTTATTAAAGGTCAAGATTGGTTTTGCCTTTCATTTTCTGGAAGAACATTCTATGCGCAATTTAACACATTTTAATATAAGAACATTGACTGTTTGCATTGTTATACGTATTGAAAAAAATTTAATTACGTGAGAACAGGAAAAGTAATAAGTTACCATGGAAGCACGATGTACATACATAAGGTACATGTAACTTCAGACTTATACAAATGTTATTAAAAACATCCTCAACTCATTTTACCCTCCAGTTTATAACTTTACACGCTAAGAAACAGTGTCTTTTTTAATTAAAAGATGGAAGTCTTCCAGATATCGCTTACACAATATAGAAAAGAAGGATTTCTGGTTTGGCTTGAGGAGTTTTTTTGGTTGGGGTAGAGAGAAGCAAAATTAAAGAACATTAACGATGATAATTTAATTAAGAAAATTAAAATATTTCACCAGAGAAAATGACATGAAGAATGGCTTTTAGTTTCCAGGTAAATATCTGGGAGTTAAACTGCTCCTCCTCAGAAGGTGAGCAGGAATTTTGTAGGAAATAAGCCTCAATTTATACAACACATACAAAGGCCTAGTTTAAACAAAACCAGCACAGCTCAGACTGAACCTGGGTTTGCTAAGTCTCTTGCAGAAAAAGAAAAAACAAAACAAAACAAAACAAAAAACTCCAAATATCTATATTGAACCCAAACCAAATATTATCCACGTGTAAAAAGAACGCCTTTCTACATAAAGAATTTCTCTGACTCAACAACAAAACTAACAAATAAAAGAAATATTTTAAAAACCCAAACTCTTCCTACCTACTACTTCATCAAAAAGGCCCTTTTGGCATCTGTGGAAACGAACACCAAAGGCCATGCTGTTAATAAAGTCGTCTTACCTGCACATGACTTCGTGGGTAAGCAAAACCCTGCACATTTCGGGATTCTTGTTCTGTCCTTCGTAAGTTATGGGCTACAAAAATTAAGACAAGGAGTAAGCCAGCAGCGTCGAGGGATCCTTGTTTGTCATAACATTCAGATCTGAGGTGGAGGCTTTTTACCCTCACTCTATTACAAATCAATACCTTCCCCCATAGCTTTTAGGAGCAGGGAAAGCAGCTTATATATAAATATTGATAAAAAGCAGATTAAAACCTATAGAGGAATAAAAAGGGACAAAACCGAACCAGAGAAGAAAAAACATGCGGGGCAACATTAAGTAAAAAAAAGAAGGCTGAGGCGGGCCGGGATAGCACGGCATGCGTTAGCTGTGCTCACCTGCTTCGTGACCGAATCGATGAGTCTAACGTACAGATCCTGTTCAGTCCTGACACCTAGAGCGAGAGAGAGCAGCAATAAATAACGCCGTTACACACATCTTTCCCTAAACATCACGACAAAAGCTTTTCGTTTCATCTGGCGTCTTATTCAACATCCTTGAAACACCCTTTAGTTTTCTTTCCCCCGGCGTGTTTCCTGAGCCCAGCCAGGTGAACTTCAGAGCCCATCCCTCTGCTGAGGGGGCTTCAGGCGAGGGGATTTCTAGAAATCACTGTGGCAGCACTGACGAACCTGGCCTCGCTGTTGAGCCTACGGAAGGTGGCTGGAAAGGGGACTCACCGTTGCTGTAAAGGAGCTGGAGTTTGTAATGTGTGCCGTTGTTCGTCTTCTCGTTGCCTTGCTCCTGAAAGAGAATTTGAAAAAAATAAAATAAAATAAAATAAAATTCTTCCAGAACTTATGCTTGGCACATTTAAAATGCAAAAGCTGATAATCATGATGGAAGTGACAGCAACGTTCATTAAAATTCTGAGAGGTGAATCCACTGATGGGGATATATTAACCTTCCAAATGACCCAGGACAAACTACAAAATACTGCTGACATCTTTTCCTGTAGGAGTTCAAGAAGTTCTGTTCCTCTCTTATTTGCTATGATGCTCTCAACTTTTTTCAAGGCAACAGCCCGAGACAAATTTGTACATTTCAAGTCAGATAATATAAAGCAGATTGATAGTAGGAAAGCTCAGTGGGTTTTGCTTTTAATGTGCTCATTACTTTGTGTTGAGTCATTATTGATATTTATTTCCTGAAGGTCGTGTTACAAGGATGTTTCTTGGATGTTTTTTTTTACTGTAATTTCCTAGAAGATCATTATTTATAAGCATCCTTCATAATTAAAAAAAATAATAATAATCTTGTCCGTGACTAAGCGTAATGTGAAGTGGTCAACACACGGATTTAAGATCCAAAAGGAAATAACTTTTAAAGTCCTGCTATTGACTTTGAAGTCTTAAGAAATACATATAACGAAGCTCAACAGATAATGTAACACACTACGGGTCAGATTCCTCTTCGTTAGGGCACTAATAAAACTTGGCAGATCTGGTAGGTACCAAAAAAAAAAAAAAAAAAAAAAAAAAAAAAGGCACATTTGTCCGCCGTGAAATTTTTTATGCTGTTTTTCATGGATGTATGAAATTCCCATTATATTCCCGATACAGCAGAGGTTTGCAAACCTTTTTAACTACAGCAGCACACGGAGGGCAGCAGCTCTACCAAAGCACCTGAACCCTTGACCAAGAGCTGTTGGGTTGTTTGTTTTTTGTTAGGGGCAACAGGTATTAAAAGCGAGCGGCTCAACGGGGGAGAAGAAAGGATCAAATCTGGAGAGGAAAAGAGGAAGAAGAAAGATAACAAGCCTTACTTTATCATTTTCTACAAAGTCCACAAAAGCTGTCCTCTCTATTTCCACGGGCTGCCCCTGTCTGTCGTAGAGAGCCAGAACAAAGTGAAAGAAATTGGATTTCCTCAAGTTGGAGGGTGGCTGCTTTTCAAAGTGAGCTCTGGACAAAGCTACTCCGCTGTGGAGGAAACATACGGGATGGGGTGTGGGGGGGGAGAGACAAAGACATTACCAGGTTGTGCAGCAGTAACGGCAAAACAACAACAGCAAAGGCAGAACACGTTCAGAGAAAAGCCGGGAATCCCTTGTCCGAGTGCCACGGGAGGCTGGGGACGGTCCCTTGCTATCCCCGGTGCCGAGCCCGGCGCGTCCCCCGCAGCCGGCGGCTCCGCTCCCGGCTGGGGATGCGGGGATGCGGGAGCGGCCGGAGCCGGGGAGAAGGGGCCGTGCTCGCCTCTGGAGCTGTCACTGCAGCGTCTGGAGCTGTCACTGTACCGCCGGGGCCGGCTTGGCCCCGGTGTCTGTGGAGGTGTTTCTCACACAGCTAAACTGGCGGAGCCCGAGCGTGAAGAGGTGGGTTATTGCTAAGTGGTTTTCCTTCCTCCTCTACCTATTTTCTTTTTTGCCTGTCACACATTTCTGGGATGCAACGCGCAGGGTGGGAAGCAGATGTAACATAGCGGAGAGCCTGGAAGTGCTACCTGTACATCCCAGCCACGTTCTCTTTCGCTGTAAGAGAAGACCTGAAAACATCTCCTACAAGTGAGCTGGCAACTGGAGGGCACCTGAATTTTGGGGAAAGGACCTTTCCACTTCCACTTTCCTCAGCAGTAAGTTTGTCAATTGTGTCTTTGGTCGCTGACCTGTCTGAACTGACGCCTGGGTCTTCAATTTCTGATTTAAATGGGAAGGATTTCGACTCTAGTAAATCAGCCCTTGCCCAAAGCTTGTCCCTGACTGCAGAAAACACGGTGAGGTTTTCTCACACGTTTCCCGGCTTGGAAAGATTCAAACACTTCTGCGTTTTCACAGCTATCTCTAACCGCAGCTACCTTTCGTGGTGAAACCAGCTGCAGCTCCCTGTCCCTCACGCCGGTCTCTACCTACTGCAAAGAAAAGAGGTGCACATGAGCACCCCCAGGTTACTTCACAGACAGATTAAGTCTCTCTGCCGGACAAGTTCGGAGTCAGAACAGCCTCTTTTTTCAGTCCCCAAAATAGCCCCACAGCACCGGCAAAAGTATTCGACTCTTTCGGAGAACTACAGATGTTTCCTGGTGTTTTCCTGCTCCAGATAGGTACAGCGTGAACTCACCGCATCCGCCACAACTGCGCCTACTTCGGGGCTTCCTCTCGTTCTGCCTTAAGAACTCAGATTTCTTGGTTTGTTACGGATCTCTGAAAAAAGCCCTGGCGATGCCAGCACCCAGCACGCTGCGAGGGCATCTCGCCCGCTCCCGCCAATTAAAGGCTTCTTAGGAGCCCTTTCCTTTTACTTTCGGTTTTTCCCAGGAATAAACTTCTCCCCCCCCCCCTCGGCCTCCCCCCTAGCCTCGTATTTATTAAACCGTCTATCGACATTCATAAAACTCTGATAACTCCTCCCATAGCTCTTGGAAAACCTTGCTCAGGCCGTGGGTGGGGGCACGGATGTGCTATTTCTATAAGGTCCTTGTTTCTCCTGAAGTCCCATCCGCTGTTCCGTGCCCTTCACCTTGTCTCCATGCTAAATAAAACCCCAACTTATTCCCGGGACCAATTTAGCCTTCCCCGACAGTACTTTAAGTATCCAAAGAATGAGGAGGAAAAAAAAAAAACCAAGCACCAAATCTAAAAGCGTTTTTCATCCCCTAACGGGAAAAGACGGGAATAAAGGTCCTGTGGCGACTTGGCTGGGAAGAGAACATAAAAGGCGAGGGGGGACCTAACCCCCCGACACCAGAGCAACCCAAGCAGACGAGCCTTGGCCGGGGGTGCCGGCCGGCAGCTCAGCCCAGCAGAGCTCAGCCCAGCAGAGCCCAGCTCAGCTCTGTCCCACGCTCGGGCAGGTGCCGCGGGTGGGCTGCGGGCTCCGCCGAGCTCTGGCCGCCTCTTCCCTCTCTGCAAACTCCGCTTCTTACCCCGAGGCAGGCTTTGCTGGCTGCCTGCCTCTTCCAGCCAGCTAGCAGCCTTCAGCCCACGGGTGGAGGTTTCGCTGGTGCCTGCGGAGCCGCTTAAGCGAAGCGCGATGGGCGGGGGGAGAAGGTCTGCATGTAAGTTAATTCTAACTCGGTCCCCTCCTGTTCAGCTGTCTCCAGAAAGCGGGGAGCGGTCTGTACTGCTGGGTACAAGCGGTCCATCCCTCCACACACCTCCCTTGTGCAGAAAGTGCAGGAATGGTCCCGTGTCTCAGCCATCGGATCCCCGCACTGGATTTTAGGGCTCTTGATGCTCTCGGGTTTTGGAGCGCTTCTCCCTGGCTCTAGCTGTTACTACCTTGAATTTTCACTGACTAGAGGAGACCGGGAGGAGGACAGAAAGGGAGAAAATAAATGTAATCTCAAATGCAAACAACAGCAGGGAGGAAAGAAAAGGTTTTCTTAAAGAAATAATATAAAAAAAAAAAGCTGGGGGAAAGTGGGGGAGAAATAGTCGCGGTTACCTTTGTGCTGCTACGTTTGCATCCACAACCCCAACGTTCCTGACCCAGGACCTGACGGAATCCATTTCAGAACCTAGAGATTTATCTTTCAGAATTGGTCCTCTTCCTAAAGTATCTTGAATCCCAAACATTTAAAAAGTCTATTCCAACTAGCAACAGTTTCCTTTTGGGAGATAAGGGAGGAGAAAAGGGGAAAAAAAAAAAAAAAAAGACGCAGCCTTTGAAAATGACACACACAAATCCCAGGAAAGTGGAGAAGTTCAGCTTTAAAACCAACTTCTTCTGCTTTTAAACGCTACGTGTTTTTAATGCCTTCAGACAAGGAGGGGGGAAAGAAAAAGTTTCTCCTCTTGCAAAGTAAAAGTTACGCTGATTCAGTCTTGCCTGGTATCATCATCCTTCCACCGCGGGAGAGGAAACGGCATCCAGAAACTGATGGCTGTTAACAAGGATCACCTGTTTCTCAACAGACACGGGAAGAAGGATTGATTGCTGCCCGATCCAGGGGGGAGAGAAGGGGGGAAAAAAAAAAAAACAACAAAAAACCACAAAGATATTTCCGTTGCTCCAGCAAGTTTAAAATCTGGAAATGTANCCTTGGAAAAAAAAAAAAAAAAAAAAAAAAAAAAACAAAAAAAAAAAAAAAAAGAAAAAAGGAGGAGCGGGATAAATGGCAAGAGAAGGGGAGCGCTGGAGCCGCGGAGCGCGGGGAGCGCCGGTCACCATGAATGGGGCACGGCCGCGGGAGCCGACATAGCGGAGTGGGAGGAGCCTGCTCCCAAATAAGGCGCTCTCATTTGCATGCCCGCCTCTGATTGGACGGCCGCGGGGCCGCCC
>VZZY01025192.1:98581-131999 GCA_013400335.1 Eurystomus gularis | reverse complement strand
TCGCTTGGGGCTGTTCCTCCCCCTCCCTCAAACTTTCAGACGCGACGAGCGGCTCCATTCTCATGACCCGCCGGGAGCGATTGTCTTCCTCGGGGGAAAAAGAAGGAGGGGGGAAGGAAAAAAAAAGAGAGAAAAAAAAAAAAGCAACTGTTTGGGTGAGGGCTGATCATTTCCGTCTGGAGGAAGAGCGGTCCCCTCCAGCCTGCCGCACTCGTTTCCACATGCCGGGGTCAAAGTGACAGGTGAGGAGGTCCTGACGTGGTAAAGGAGATGCTCGTCTTTGTTAGTGGGTTTTTAACACCCACCGGAGACTACTTGCACGGCTCGACACATCTTAGCAACTCCCAGCAGGGAAAAAAAAAAATAAATATATATATAGGAAGATAATACTTGAGCCCTTTAAAAGCATAGCCTTAAAGTGCTGTTTAAGGAGGAAAAGTCAATGAGAAAGTTCAATTACGCCTGAAAACAACGCTCTGAAGGAAGCATTTCATTCTTGTTCCTATTCATTTGTGAGAATTCACCACCCCTCAGGTGAAGGCAGGTTAAAACTCTGTCAGAATGCAGAACTGATCTTTCCCTCTTCATCCAGTAATCTCACGGGAAGGCTCATTTTTTTCTGATACACCTGTATAAATGTGCCGGGTATAAACGTTCCTTTAAGCTGTTAACAGCTTCAAGTTTGAAGTCATTCGCAACACAAGTGATTCCCGTGCAGGCAATCACGCTTTTGGCAATATAACAGTATTTGACAAACAAAGAAGTCCTCAAAAATAACTTTCAAGAGCCTAACGTGAGCATAAACAAAACGTTTCCTTGTGCGGGATACTCTGCAGCAGAAACGTGGCTACAAAGAACAGGCACAGGCTGCGTTTGAACAGAGGTGTTTGGAGGGTAGTAGGAGCACTATGGACAGGACTGGAGCTGGACTCTGCTCCGACCGATGCGACCCTACTCCCGACTTGCAGGACCCTCTATTTAACTCAAATAAGAACGTACAAAGCTTAAGAAAAAAAAAAAAAGCTTCCTAAAACTTTCATATGAGAGGTTTAAAGCTGTTCAGGTGCGTACAGCTAAGTTGTGAAAGTAAATCGAGCTCTTAACTGTGAATGGAAAAACGCAAAACAAGGACTTATGCCCTGAAGTGCTTTTGGTTTTATTTATTTTAAGCCCGGTTTTATATAATCAACACAGAGGTTCTCTCAGAAGATAATTCTCCCATTTGATTGCTGGAGAAAATTTAGCCCCTAAAGATAAAACAATTGATCCTCTCCACAGACCCCCCCAAATCCCTCCCATGGCATTGCCAAATAATCAGAAACAGGGTTTTGTAGTGGTAAAATAATGAGCTATACCTGGTCTGTCCCTCTCCCATCATAAAGGCACTAGTTACTGGAGGCGACTCTCCTGCTCATCAGCGCTTACAGAATGTGCAAGTTTCAGAGATCCTACTGATCACATTCAGAAGCAGGGAACAAAGGAATGCTTTCAAACTCACAAATGCATAAGTAAACATTTAATAACTTCTTCTCCACCTCATCTTTCCCAAAAGAGAGAAAATATCGTATCCATCAGATCCTCTTTTGAGTCTCCCATTCATTCCAATAAGTAGGTGCTTTTTTTTTTCCACCAGAACAGAAAAACACATCTGCTAGGTTTTACATCCAACTTTTTTTTTTTTTTTTTAAAAAGATACTTTTACTGCCTTTTGCCTAGCGTGGGTTTTGGAACACGTTAGCAAATAATATTTTACCATCGGGAGTGTATGTTCCATTTTATTTTATAATGCAGATTTGAGAAGTCTTAGTGCTGAAGTTTGTTTTTCTAACCACATGGAGGTTTGAAGCAACAAGCACATTCAGGAAAAATCCTTTAAGTGGGTGTATATTTGCGCTGGGATCCTCTCTCTCATTTTGCAGTTAATGGAACACAATCAAGGTCAGATTTTCAATATGGCTGTGCATAGAAAACTATCTAAAATATTCATCAGGAACAACAGAAGTTTAGGTTATCGGGGCCTTTCTAGTTCCAGGTACATACTTATGACCCAACTCCAGCTGTCAATGTCTTCACAAGCAACTGGATAAGCGCAGACACGCTGGAGAGCAGAATTCAATTCGTTCATTACCATATGAACCAAATAAAAAGTGGTCCCCAGTATAACACACATTCTTACACTGGCACTTAACCTATATTAGTCACTCGAGTGGTCTAACAAGAATTACTTGACAATATACAGATGCTTCACCTCGTGCTTAAACATCTGTACAGAGAGGGCCTAATTTTTGTTTCTTGACTCAATGCAGCTCTGTCTTAGGCAGGTGCCTAACTTTAATTGCATGAATAGTCCCTCTGAAGTGATGCCACAGGGACACTTCACCTGCTTAAAGGTCAGCAAACCTTAAGCAAAAGAAAAAAAAAAATTGCTAGATTAAAAGTTGATTTTTAAAGTGTTTAAAAACCTAAGAATTGCAAACACCTGCACATTTCTTTAGCTCTTATGTAGCACAGCCTAACTCTTGAATTTGGACACTCCCAAGTTACAGTGATACAAAACTGCTTTGATGCAAACTACTATTGTAGCAGGAATAGGCAAATTGCGTTTAATTGCTAATTTTGCCTCCAATTAACAGGAAGGGGACACGCACACATACCTAATGCATATCTGGTTGCACTGTTTTGATTGGCTGGAAGAGCAGCCTCCAGCTAGGGCTAGCTACCTGGAAAAGCTTCAGCTTCCAAAATCCTGTCATTTTCCAGGCATATACGTACAGATATCTGCATATATACACACACACCAGGGTCTTCTCAAAGAAATATTTGTTCTCAAGACAGAACGTATACTGGTTTTCATCCTCACATACCTCAGATAAGCAAGCAGGCTCTCCTCGGGCTTTCCACCAATCTTTTACTCTCAGGATAAATCCAGAACTTCACCACACACGAAAATACAGAAAACTACAGGGTTTGGTTCAACGCCTGCATTGTTGGAAACGTTTTGACTTCAAGAGGGTTTCAATCAGACCCATTTTATGTTCTTGAGGAGTCATTATAAGCTTGATTATAACGTTTGATTTTCTCAGTTTAGGATGTTTTTGTAGCTAAAGTTCAGTGTTCATAAAGCTTTCAAGGTACTTGACAGTACTCACCTAGGCCATAGAGAGATGAACTCACCTAGTCCATAGAATCATTATGGTTGGAAAGGACCACCAGGATCATCAAGTCCAACCTTCATCCCAACATCACTCTAACCACTAAACCACAGCCTCAAGTGCTACATCTACTCATTTTTTAAACCCCTCCAGGGATTGTGACTCCACCACTTCCCTGGGCAGTCTCTCCCAGTGCCCAACCAGGCAGCGTTATTGGTTGAGGAGCTGAGGCACCAAGAAATTCACAGTACACAAGCCTCAGGGTCCAACACACTCATCACCCATGAGAACATCTTTCCCTCACTGGCCCATTTTCCCCATACATTTGAGTCCATAACAACTAGAAGAGTCCCCAGGCCACGTAGCACACATGCACTAAGAACCTTGGCTACTGTGGGCTCAGGGAAGACTATGGAAGCAGCCTACTTTGTACTGCTTGAGGATGTGGATATATTGCTGGTGCTGACTATTTTCAGCCTAGAGTTACACCAAGTAGTGCAAACCAGTTCTGTAAAGGGGTACTGAGCTCTGATTTCAAAATGCAAACAGGTTATATTGCAGGCTTTTTCAAGGAGGGACTAACTTTTAGCTATTCTGTGTCGTGTAGAAGCTCACTTACCAGATTCTGAAACCCTGACTGGAGTTTATTGGTACAACCATAATACAAATGATTAGGATTAGGAAATTATCTCTTGGGGATGGTCAATAATCAAAACGTCTGCCTCCTGCAAAGTTCCCTGTGCCTTCTTTTAAAGCATCTGCTACTGGAAGCTAAGATATAATACACAAGAAACTTAATCTAATCTGACTATGCCTACAATCTTTCCATAAGGCAAGAAAGAGGTAGTTAAAAGCTCAGTACATCATAATTAGAGCTTTACAGCCTTGGAGAGGCAGCTCCGTTCTTCTCTGAAGTATATTAAATAACCTGAAGAAGTGGGTTTGTTTTATTTGGTGGAAGAGAACTATTAACACACCTAACTTCACAAAACCAACTGGACTTCTACCTCAGCACGTGGCATTTCAAAAGCTGCCAAATCACACAACAAGTGTGATCCCGCAAACGTTTGCACTTGTATTACAAGCAGTGAAGCTGACGGTGTGTGACGTCAACTGCTCTCGACAGACCTCTCCAAGATTAGGGTGCCAGAACTAGGAAAATTCTGAGCCTTTGTTTTTGTGAGTTTCGGTCATTAGGATTTAGTTTAGTCTAAACGTTCTCATCTTCTAGGAGCTAAAAAGTCCACCTAGAGTTTTATGCTTTCTGTGCTATTCAATTATAGCTCACCATTTGAACTGTTTCTTTCATCACTGATTTTAAGTATTCATAAGCAGGCTAAACATCAACGCTTTGAAATTCACACACACCTAAATGGTTCTGCTACTTAAAAGGATTTGAGCAGCCTGGTTGTACGGCATCGCATTTCCATCAGCAGGATCAGTTAGGGAGGGAAAAGTAATACATTTTACTGAATAACCCAATGCTATTGAAGTATTTCAAGACAGAACATTGCTATTTTTTTTTTTTTAATAAAAACATTATACCATGTGCCCCTCAACCCAGCCAAGCCGCTACAACAGAAAGATAAAGAACAAAATAGTTTGCTAGGTTTGTGCCTCTGACAGACATAGCATCAATTTGTATATCTAGTAGGTTTTACTAGGACAATAACAACCTTAGATGTGGCTCCTCAAGCACATTTTCCATAACCAGAAAGAAGGAGCAGCAAAGTTGGAATCTGAGGATGGAGAAAGAAACCTGCACATGCCTGTAGAAGATGACGGGCCCCCGACTGACTGGCAGTTTTATACCCAGGCAAGCAGTTAAGTCTTGTCTAATAGCGTTCAGGAGAAAAACCTGAACACCGTTAATACCCAGCATGAGAAGCAGATCTCTTTCTACAAGCTTGAGGATTCAAGTCAGTTTAATTAAAGAAATCAAGCGAAGGGCATCAAATGAGAATTAGCTGATAACAGATAAGTACAGAAGTCAGGTTAGACTGACGCTGGTACAGAATTGTTACCACAGCACAAAAAGGCACCTTTACGATGTGCAGTGGGCAGATCTACCCAATGTAAACTTCCTTACAAACCAGGAGGTATTTTAAAGCCTAGCGAAGGCTACAGTAAAACAGTGTATCAGCTCAGATCTGTTTCTCTCTACTTGGTGTTTCTCCTGTAGATGGAGGAGCTGCCACATCAGCTGTGATTCCTCAGAAGATGCCTCGATCAGGATGGTCCTTTCATGACAGGCAGCACTAGGTTCCTAGATTCATTGTGTCCCAGTTGTCTAACATGGGGTGGGGGTTGAAGAGGAGTGGAAGAATAAACAGTTCTCCATGTGCACCCTCCCCTTTTAGCCGCTTGCTAAAGACAAAAAAGAATCCTTTGCTGATTCCAAGTCCACAGGACATCAGTGACAACAGAACAGATGAGCAGGTTCAGAGGGTTTCAGAGCACCGCCCTGAGCAGACACAGCTTTGTGGTCCACAGGCATTCTCTGGCTTCAGGGAAGGAAAACACCCTCTGTTGTTTTCAAGAGCATGTGTTCAGAGCATCTGAAGACTAGAATATGTTGAAGCATATGGCAGATAATTTCCTTTCTTCCATTCATAATCTGCAGCAAGATCCATTCTAGCAAGAACAAGCTCCAGCTTTCATTTGAAAATATTGCCATAGCTATGTCCTTCTACCAAGCCTATTTAGGCATCGGCTCGATGCAAGCGAGTATCAGAAAAGCAGTAAGTTACCACTGCTATGGATGGGCTAAGCAATTTGCTTACAGCAAGTACATGCCACACATCTTTAAGACCTTCCATCTGCTTGCTACCTCCACTCACAGCTCATGCTGGAAGATCAAACACCATATGACGGTGCTATCAACTTACCTTGTGCTTGTATACCATCCTAGTAACTAAGGTCTAACCCAGGTGAGATAAAGCTCCTTCACTGCACTGCTCCCAATCCAGACATTAGAAGAAACAACGAGGGGAAAGAGGGCAAAGCAGAGGCACAGACAGGGAAGCCAGGAGGAGAAAACGCGACTTCAACTCACAACACTTAAGACCACACAGTGTAACAATTAAGGAACTGAAGGACAGGCACTTGCTTTCAAACACTTGCTATCTAATTACTTTCTCCCTCACTACGGTGCCCTAATTTGCTCAAAGCATTCTCCAAGTACTGATAGGACAGAAGGAGAGAGAACATCAACCCACAGGAGTGACTGCATCCTCAAATACTTAGCCAAGACCCTAGAAAGAACCTGGTGTCCCACAGGCTTCTGCCCCGGCAGCTACAAGATTTAAGACTCTCCCAGATCTCTGACACATGGTAGAGTCTTGGTTGCCACTGAAGATAACACCTTCCAGCAGAGGCCCAGCAGGAGCTTTCTCCCTGAGCTGCGTGCAGCACCCTTCCACCTGGGATCTGCAATGCTGACCTTGACTTGACCGTGCAGGGCAGGGGTCCGGGTAACTGGAACTCATGCTGTGGAGAAGGCTGAGCTGCAAAGCAGCACCGCAGGTACAGCTCCCAGAGGAGAAAACCATTTTACAAGATGGTTTATGGCATCTTATTTTTCCCCATGTAGAATATGAATAATGTTAATGGTGACAGAGCCTACAGGCAATAAAAGGCCTTTGCAGGTATCAAACCCCTTCAAACTTTGCTTTGGCTCTCTGCCAGCTGCTACAGTCAGTGCCAGCACTTCCTACTTAAGGCTAGGACCAGTGACCATTAAGTAATTACACCGTCTTACTGGCTTCCAGTGAGAAAACAGATAGAAAACCTATTATATTTTGGTTTAAAAAAAAAAAAAAAAAAGAAATCACACGAAAACCAGGAAGGAAGAAGTTCGTATTTCAGGCACCCCTGCCACTGTTTTAAATATATATTTCTAATAGATAAGGAAATTATTATTATCCTCATATTCAGCTGCCAAGACTCCAAACAAGAACATAGGTTGGGAAAAGCCAGACAAGGAAAAATCTCTACTTTTATTATCATCCTTTGCTGAAACAGCATGTGAAGGCTCAAAGCAAGAGTCCAGTGCTCCCCTGTGCTAAGCTGTTCATAGCAATTTGTAAAGGAGTTCCAAAGAGAACTTGAGCATGGCAAGAAATAAGACTACAAGACGAAATAAGAAAGAAACAAGAGGTTTTTCTGGGCATTATTAATCATAGCATGCAGCTGAAGTAGATTTCGTCAAGCGGGGAGGACCTGCATTTCAATGCAATAAACCGCATTCCACCGCTCCCACTGCTACTCCATCTTTTTATCAGGCAGGGTTATCAGCATACACCACCACCAATTAGGCAAAACACTTTGTATAAACTAATAAGTCACCTTAATAAACACTTCTCATTTCACATCTCCAAATCATAAGGGCAAGAATCAAGTTTTCTTCAGCTATTAGTCCAATTTAAGAGTGCTTTTTGAAGGAGCAACACAATTTCTTAATGTAAGTTTGTAAGTTTTCACATTTTCCTGGTTTTTTTTCCCTGATTTCATTGACCACTGTGAACTAGTTTACATAAAAGCAGAACTCAGCAACAGTCAGATGGGTTGTTTGTTTGTTATTCATACATAATTTGACAAAAGCCGTTTCACTGCACATCCAAGCACAACACACAAGTAGCAAACACTCCCCAAGTTTTTCTCGGTCAGGATAGCACGCATGTTAAATGCCTTCAGTCAAAAAGTACCAAGAAGCCCTAGAAAATGGGTCAGTTGAGGTGCTTTTCATTGTTTTGCTTTCTCTTTTTAATACAAGCACCAAGGCAAGTTTCTCGACACCTGCGCTAGGTAAACTGTTGGATCCTTCCTGGCCAGTAAGAGGGGAAGCAGGAGCCCATGGAAGTCAAAGCTGCAGCAGGTCAGCTGCAGAGATGGGGTTGGATCTCAGGAAATCCTGGATTCTGTGACAATGCTGTCCATGAATATGTGAAAATATTTCCCCAAGGCTCAATTATTGGCACATTTGCCACATACCCTGCAAAATAGCAACATTTAAGGAGTAAGCCGTCAACAGCCAAGACACAAACATCTGTTTTAAGGAACACGCTGTGGGCTGGGAACATGACAACCTTTGCCTTTCCACCAAGTATCGGTTAAATGAGCCAAGTCCATTCATTTGTATTTACAGTAGTATCTAAAAACTGGAATCACTCTGCCTGTACACTCTAACATGTATACAGTATCATGTACATTTATTATATATAAAATCACACGCATTTAGCTTGCCACTAGAGTTCAAACTTCAGATACGGACAAAACACTACGAGTCCAACTCAACAGTTGGAAAGTTTCCACTTCCACATTTTTTTGTAAAATGGAGAATGGAGTTTACAAGTCTTAATAGTTAACAGAATCGCTGTTTTACACCTGGCTTTATTATTTTGTGAGATCAGCACTAAATATTTGATCATCTGACATGTTTTAACACCTGCACTGATTTCCTGTCCCCCAGTATCTTCGGTACATTTGCTGTTCCTAAGTACAACAGATAGAAAATTAAGGATCTGGACAAGCTGTGAAAGTTTTGCCATAGCAAAGCTGCACCTGGACATCTGATCACCGACTTCACACCACCCACCAGCCTTATACTTGTCATAGTAGAACCCCAAGCATAAGATCAAATTTCTCTTGTGCTGTGCAGTCAGGTCCAGAAAGAAAGTTCAAGTATTCAAGAGTTCAGAATACGTGTGCAAGTCAAGAAATATGGGTTAGAGGAAATAAAAAGGGCAAATGTTTGTAGGTTAAATGTAAAAGCAGCAGCTAGGAGAAAAACAAAAATCCTTACTGACCACTCAGTTGACAACGGATTTAAAATCACAGTTCTATTATTTAATCCATATAACACAGTTTAAAGCTCTTCAAAGCAAAGCAGATGAATTCCAACCTGCATTTCCCCCTACTCTCCTATGAAGCTCATCTTTTGATGAAGACTTTCCAAAGTCTGAAGAGGTTGGCAGGCAACTTTCTCCTCAGACATTGACAGATGATCTATAATGAAGGGTGTGTGCAGGGAGAGGAGAGTTGAACTAAGCTTACACCCCTGTGGGGGTAAAGGTGATGGTTAAACGGGCTGATAAGACAGCAGCTCTGATAGCACTGGAGAAAGGCCCTTAAAGACCCGTGGAAAGATCCTGGAAAAGGAGGACCAATGAAGGAACACAAGAAGGAAGCAGCATAGCTGAACCCATGACCTGAATTGATCCCACCAGTAGCACTTTCAACAAGTGCTGCTGGTCCTAGGGCAGAAACCTTGACAATTCAGGCAGAAAGACAAAAGCCAGATCTTTAAACTACTACAAGGGTGGGAGTACGGAGCCTCAATTCATGGTTTGAAGTCCACAGCGCAAGGACTGAGGCTCAGCACCATTTCAATATGGGCTGCCCACTGGTGCACATCTCCAACAAGCCCCTGTCGCTCAACTCCTTTGTACAAGTTTATTAACAATTAAATGTTTTGGTGATGTGCATCTTAACTTGGCAAAGATTAAAAGAGTACTTCAAATACTCAAGAACAAGCAGGGGTTAGGCACCACGTGCACATGCCATGCCTGAAGAGGCTGCACGGTAAATAAGAGGAGAACCGGAGGTGGAACGCTATATTCCCAAGTTACATATCAGAAAGAGTTCCACAAAATTTAAGCCACTTGCCTGAAGTCACACAGGGAGCCAGGATCTCAACCCTACTCTCCCAATTCCCAGAGGACAACTCCATTTGGTCCTTTTGTAGGACAGGTAAATGTTACTCAAATTGCTTAACTAGGGTTGGGGGAAGCAGGAGAGGAAAAGTGTTCTAAAAGAGAAAATAAAAGTCCCTCCCCATCAGGATGTGTATTTTACACTCCTGATTAATTATGCATCAGATTAAAATATTAAAAGCGTGTTTTCCTTTCCCAAAACAAAGCTAGCACAAAAGACAAACCCGCAGCTTAAATGGAAAAATAATTAAAATCACGGTATTACACGTACCGTTTACCTGGGCAATGCCACCATCTTGTGGTCTGTACAGTCACACCACCACCAGAACCTTCATGTCTTCAATAGTGAATAAACCCAATGCTGTCTTGCTGTTCTCTTTTGAGAGAACTCTGCTTAGACTTCACTCATGAACAACCTTAATATCTCTGTTTAGTATGTACTGACGAAATTTCGTAGAACCACAGAATGGTTTAAGTTGGAAAGGACCTTAAAGATCATCTAGTTCCAACCCCTCTGCCACAGACAGGGACAAATTTAACTATGTATTAAGTCATCTTTATTACAAAGTTGATACCCATTCTCAACACTCGCTCAACAAACATAACACCTCCTGCTTGGGGAACCCTGAAAAAAGGCCTTCCTAGGATGGTTTTTCTGGCATAGATGACTTTTCTGTCTTCTGATCCATATTCAACTCCAACAGGCTTTTTTTTTTTCCTTTTCTTTTTTTCTTACAGCATCTTAAGGCCAAACTGATTCCTATACCTGCTACTCCCCACTTTTGAGTACTGTAAATATACAGTTTGCTTCTGACCTCCGTCAAAACCAAGTTCCGGAGAGTCTGGTATGTACCAAAGAAGCCTTCCTCCACACTGATGCTCTTTGCCCCTCCAATCACAAGTGGCAACACAGACCTGAAGTTACACTGTACAGAAGCAAGAGAAAGCACAATCCCCCACCACCACAGAGCAGTTCTGTAAAAAGTGGGATTACATTATGGATTAGACCCAGCTTTTGGTGCCTACACAGACCCCATCAACAACAAGTTGGAGCAAAATAAGGAGGATCAGCAATCCCAGGCTTTGCTAACGAGGCGCTCCACGACCTTCAGCACGTCCATCTCCTTTCCCCCAGCTTTGAAACCAGTATATTGTGCCTTGGCAGTGACTAAAGATCCTCAGGTGACCAGCAAAAAAAAAAAAAGTAGATATCAAAGTTATCATGTTCAGCCTCGTGACTATTTATTGCAAAACTGAGTTCTACTCTAACTAGAAAGAGCAGATCTGAAACTGCTATAAAGAAATTAAAATACCTTGGATATCTGCTACTGACACAATCAAGACATGCTGTATGATACCAGCCTAGGCTGCTTTGCAGGACACTAGTGCACACAAGCATTTACAGCAATTTTTCCTGAAGCGCCCAACACAGAACTGGTTCAGGGTAGAATCAGAGCCAAGAATACACCTTCCAAGAAACGGGCACTGACAGCCTGCAGCGTCCTCCTCAGAGGCAGAACTACATCCTCTATGTGGACTATAACTCTTTGATGCAACACA
The DNA here is from genome assembly GCA_013400335.1 of Eurystomus gularis. NCBI lineage: Eukaryota > Metazoa > Chordata > Aves > Coraciiformes > Coraciidae > Eurystomus > Eurystomus gularis. The sequence continues at coordinate 120,574 of VZZY01025192.1, read as the reverse complement.
TGCTACCTTGCTGGTTTGGTACTTGCTTTACCAGTTAATTTTGCAGCTCCACTACTCAGTTTAGCTTACACTTGGCCAAATACTCATGGACCTCAGAGAATTTTACATCACAGTCAAACTCACTCCCCAAAATATCAAAAGCTACTACCTTTCCTCTTCTCTTACCTTGCTGCTTCTTTCAGGTCTATGTGGAGCAGCTTCAGCACTCTGCCTGTGAAATCAGAGGCTACGCTCTACGGGGGAGGATGACCGCAACGTTTTATTACAGAATCAGCCATTTTACAACAACTGTTCTCATTTTCTCCGAAGCAGATCAAGACAAACCAGGTTTTTCGGACTGGCAACATCTGCTTTGGGAGTGATTAAGAGCAGTTATGGAGTCATTCCTGTCACTCTTCTCACTCAGATAAGCTCTACGGTTTAATTTCTATAGGCATCCGAGCACCCTATTCCCTTGAGTTCCTTTTGAGAGTTCTACCCCATAAAGTCTTTCCTCCAAATCCCACTAGCATTTGCTACCTTCACACACTATATTGAAATCTCTTAATCTAAATTACAAATGCTATAGTCTCTTCACAGCATTCATAGAACACTTAACACAATAGGATCCTCATCACCAACATGCATGTGTAGTTATTAGCATTAAAAAAAAAAACATTTATGGGGGAAAAAAATTAACCTTATGGTATAGGGCTTGAACTTCATTCGCAAACATTGTAAAGATCTGACAGAACGAGCAGCCAGAAGGAAATGCTTTATCAAATGCAACACAGATAACAGCGTGTCTGACTTTTGCTGTATGCTTATGTTTCCAGTATTTCTAGGTGTATTCAAAAGTCCCAGGAAAAAAAAAGAAGACCACATCTTGGATTATGTTGTTGAGGACTTGGAATAATAATTTTAAAAGCCCAAATTTCTAATATGCTGGAATTCACCGAAGAGGTGTCCAGTTCACACAGAATATTTGTTTTTAAGTCTTGCCAACACCCCAGACACCAGTCAGATGCAGATGCCCTAGGAATCAGCGCAAAATTCTGTGGCAAGCAGTAGGATCATAAATTTTGCACAATACAGAATTAAGTCCAGGCCGCAGCATGCAGCTGTACGCAACGTATGATCAACGAGACGTGCTCAGCGTGTTGCTCACTTGTGTTCAACCTAGAGTGGCACATGCTGCTGGGCCTTACTGTGGCAAAAAAACAGACCCTGTCATCAGAGGGCACTGCTCGATGTTAAAACTTTCAGACCCAAAATACTTCCTCTCCAGAAATACACCTTGCTCTGTTCCAAAGGGGAACGGATACATCCCATGAAAGCCAAAAGAACCTCAGTCAGCATCCAGCTCCTGCACAGCACAGACTTCCCATGGAGACTGGACAGATTACCTGACAACACTTGGAAATATCACACCCATCCCTCCTGCAGCCCTTGCAGCAAGCATGAAATAAACATTTTCTTACCGCAGTAATAAGGGTAAGACTCATTAAGGCAGGAAGACACCAATGCTGCTGCATCCTTGCTCCCCAGGGGCTTTCTTTTCCAACACCCTTCAGCGAAGGGCTGACACCTGCACTCACCATCAAATATGTTAGTCAGAAGTTAAGAGTTTAACCCAGCAGAAAGTTTCTGTAACTCACAGCAGCCCCAAATTACATCAATAAAACAACTCATCCTGATATTTTCAAGTCTAGAATCATTACTTCATAGTGCCAGGAATGAGAAACCTCTTGTGCTTGGCACTGCACTCATATAACACAGGAAAATATTCCCAGCAACAAACAACTGCTACCACTTTGTTATCTTTTTTTGGGGGCACTTCTCACATTCAGCTTGATGCTACACTGAAAACGTGACAAAGCATCGCCCATCTTTGTTAACTATCTTCAAATTACTTGGCTCAGCAGGGTCCTGATTCTCGCTTGAGACTCTCAGATGATGCAGTAATACAGGGTAGTTTAGATCACAATGTTTTTCTCCAGAAACTACTCAGTCCAGGTAAGTCTTTAATGCCTTCTAATGAAAGGCTAAGAAAAAAAGAGTAATTGCTTTGCAAGCCAACTTGTTATTCCTTATTATAAGAAGGAGACATGAATTATTGTAACATTTCTGTATAACGTTCGGCTTTTAGCTACTTGTCTCGATAAACAACTTGCTTAAAATATTTCAGTGTGCAAAAGTGGAACATATGGGACAACCGCCCTCTTTGAAATACCAGTCAGATGTAACAAGGTCACAGCCACACTGCAGCATATTCAGTTAAAAACAGTTTAGTCTCTATAGATTTTATCCTGCATTTTTTAAGTGTCTGCAAAGATCGGAAGTACCCAAGTCTTTCTTTTTTTTTTTTTTTCCCCCCCATGGGATGGGGAGAGTAAAGAACTTTGAAAGGATTTGTGCAAGTCACCTAACAGGAGCAAGAATAAAAGCCAAGTGTTGTGAGCCCAGTCTTACCTGAAGCAACTGAGTGCCAGATTTCAAGCTGACACAAAAGCTCATGATGGTGATTGCTGAACCTTGTCTCACAAGCACCACCTGTGCGTTTGAACCTGTTGCACTATCTGGTAGCAAGGAGCAAAAGCAATGCCCTCATTTGCACCAGATTGGACTTCCCTGTGTCCCTCCTGTGCTTAAAGTGACGACACTCCACAGACGAGCTACCAAAGCACAAGCTGTTGAGTATCTAATTCAGGAGACATGAAACTGTTTGCAAGACTAAGGTCCCAATAAATATTCCTCCTCCAAGAGTGTCTCCAAAAGAGACATCATTACAGATGTAAAATAATTATTTTATACCTCTATTTTCTTCTTTCCCCTCCATCACCTCTGCATGCTCAGACAGGAAGGCAAGAACTGGAGTGTTGAGATGGCTCACAAAAAAAGTTTCTCAAAATCCCTCCCTGAGGAAGTGTAAGTAGACCAGACTTGCTTTGAAAAAGTAGGAATTAGGTTAAACCAAAACAAATAGCTTCACACTCTGGACTTTACCGTGTCCACTACATCTTCACAGACCAGCTGAAATCCTGTGCCTACTATAGGGAAAACCACACTACAGCTGTGCTACCTTTATGCCTTAATTTTGTGTGAAAACATCCTTCTTTACGGCATGAAAAGGAAGAGCCATGACCCATCCACACCAGTCTCAAAACTACTCTAGCACAACACCCTCTCTCCTACCACTATCAGTTCGCTAGAAATGAAAGGAAAGAAAAACAGAAACATGAAAAACTTGCAGAAGCGATGGTTTATGCACAATGGAATATTAGCTTGGATTTAGAGAGGAATACAAAGCAGACCGGCCCAGCCCTACATGTAGGCACTTTTTATGTAATAAAAGCATCTTATACTGGTCATATTTACTGAGAAAAAGCTCAAGCTAAGCCAGAGAACCAGAATACTTGTGAACATTTACGAACAAACTCCTCTTTCTTCAGAAAACACCACAATTTAGGCACCATCACAGACTACAAACCAGCAAGAGTCAGCCACAACCACAGGAAGAAAAAAAAACCAACAGATTTTCAAGCACCACAAAAGGTGACCCACCACCCCGCTGCAACAAACTAAATCATCTCCTACCTGGAAAAACATCCTCATATGGTTGTTTTTTGACACAGAGGAGACCAGCGCATGTGAGGAGGACACTTCACCTCAGCAGCCAAGAGCTGCCCGGCTCTGGAAGGTTCTATGGTCCCTCAGAGCTCCCCTGGGCAATCAGCAGCTCAGTGGAGGCACCTGAGGCCACTCACACCTGAGGTAACTCCTCCTTCCCATCACACCTGAGGTAACTCCTCCCTCCCATCATAGCCTTAAAGCTACTTTTTTTTTTCTTTCCCCTTATACAAGAGTAACGTGAATATATCGCTCACTTTTTCCTCAAAATTCTCAGTTCTGAGGCTGTGTGCAAGGCGGGGAGGGGACAAGCCATGCTGTCTCCTGAGGGGAAGGCGCTTGTAGCATAGTCTGACCTCAAGCCTTTGGGGCTGGCTCCCACTGCTCCCCCTCGGCAGGGAAAAAGCCCATTTCCACCATCTTGTCTTCTGCTTTGTGAGTCCTGGGGTGGGAAATGGGCAGAAATGCATTTAATTAGCATTTAATCCTAAACCATGACCACATTTAATACACAACATCCCTGTCGGGTTTCTGCGGTGACCCACAAAATGGCGCCAAGCGGCAGGGCAAGGCTCCGTCGCGGTCTGCAGAGCCCCGTCGTGTAGGTACAGAGCAAATGTGTTACATGCATCCGGCAAGTAACGAATATCCCTGAAAAAGGAATTTTTCCTGCCACCTTCCTCATCTGTGTCAGGAAAGATGGGGGCTGGAAGCGCTGCCCGGCTCTTTCTGATGTTTTTACAGCACTTAGCATAATGGGGCAGGGATATTTTGCGCTGGGGCCTTGAGGAACCACTGTCAAGCAAAAATATTGTCTTAAGCACCAATTTCCGGAAGCAATTTCAATTTCAAAACTAATTTATTTGGAAGGAAGAGAATTTGAGCCGCCTGATGTCTAGATTAACAAAGATCCAGTAAGAAATACGGGGTTTTATCAGGAGATCAGAGGCGCGCGTTCAAATCCTGTTTTCACAGCTGCAAACGTATCAGAAGGATAACAAGGGTCAGGTCTGAGAAATTTTCCATAGGTGGCAGCATTACTGCAGAGTTTCATTCCTGGATGAGCCCCATGGTTGCTTCAACATCCATAGGAACCTCCCTTATGGGAAGAACTTTCTAGGAATTAATTACTTTTCTATACTGCTGTCACCCAGCACAGGCAGCCATAAAAACCTAGAGGATCAATTAAAAAAAGAAAATAAGTCACCCCACAGTAGAAAGGCTGTAATCGTGTCCGTACGCAGCTTAATAATGAAGTGGGTATGCGTGTTGCTAATTTATAGCTTTTTAATAGGCTTGTTATTAACGATAAAACCAGCCTTTACTTCCAGATATTTATTAGGAGTTATTAATAGCAAAAGGGTGTGTTTTTTGCTGTAAATGTCATCTTTGGGGTGTCTTTGCCTGTGGAAAAATTCAATTTTCTCAAAGGATAGCTATGTTATATGAAATGTGCTTGTATGAAATGTCTCACAGGTTGGAAAGAATTTAGTAATTCTTGCATCCTTTCATTATCTGCCTGGCTTGTGTTCCATGGGCCGTTTAACAGTCGGTGTAATCCCTGTGAGAAGCTATTTGCAAATCGGGGTTCGTGTAAAGCACTGGCTTAACCACAGCCTGTTTATATCCCTGGTGCACGTTACGACGACACAAGCTTCCTCGGATCGCACCGCCAGCACATCCCACACCGCTAGCACGTCCCACGCCACGCGCCAAGGAAAAGACAGTATCTTCTGAATGCTTGGGAATCACTTATTCGCAGATGTTGGGCGAAAGGAAGAGACCAACACAGCTTTTTTTTTTTTCTTTATTTTTCTTTTTTTTCTTGTTTCTAAGAGGTTTTTCCACACGTAAATAAGCTTTGCCTGAACCAAAATGATCAACGCTTCATCTCATACTCTCATAATATTGGCCCAACAACCAGTAGATACTCTTAGAGCCATATTAACTCTGTATAGTAGGTTAGATTTTACTTACAAGCAAGGCTTTTTTTGCGGGGTCATCAACCAGAAAAGATTTCCTGGGCTCATTCTTTAGCTTTTCTGGTGGCCCTATGAATAAAGGAATAGATATGGGACAGATAGAGGCGATGAGGAAGGGAAGGAATATATCATTGCACCTCACTCATCAGGTTTCAGCTGCTTGGAAAAGAAACCATCAGCAGATATATTTCACTGCGTGTCTAATATGAGTATAATGTAACATTATTATTTTTATGGGTCAGAAGATCTCTTGGGACAATGGGGGAGCAAAATGTCTTTTCTCAGTTGAGAATGTGACACAGCAGAGTTATTGAAAATATTCTCCACCCCAAGTTGAAGGGGTAACAATAAACCAGCAGTAATTCATAAGTTGAGCTCTGCTTTAGAATTCAAACCAGCAATTTTATTGAAGACTTGTGTAAAGCCAAGGCAAAAAATGATAAAATGCTTTTTCTACTCTTCAGCTCACCTCTTCCAGCCAATTTCATTTCCCATCATACACGTTAACAGAGAAACCTACCTGAAATGTAAGAATTTCTGGAGCCAATCTTTTTACAGCACCGGAGGAGAGTCCTGAAAGGTGCATACCTCACTGGAATCAAGGCCGCTATTTGCAGTATTTTAAACCAAATACTCATTTTGAGTTTCAGCATTGCGAGCAGCTGCTACATGCCCCTAACGCCCATACAATGGGCATTATATTGCTCTGAATTTTATCATCGCTGCACAGTTTCACTGGTAAGCATTAAACAGGAGCTAGTTATATTTTAAAAGCCAAGTAGCAACTTTGGAAATGCATATTCTGATTTAAAATATGTCCTTTTTTCAGGTTAGTGGGTAAATGAAGGAGAGGTTCTGAGGTTACAGAGCCCGCTCAGAAAACATCCTGCCATAATAAATCGTGACCCCTCCAAGGCTAGGACTCTTTTTTTATTGTGTTACCTGTACCGCTGCTTTCACCAGGCACAGTTAATCAAACTTCTCTGCTTCTTGGCAGGGTACTTTTTAATTTCACCACTAATTAGGTGAGCAAGAGCTCCAATACCAGTGCAATTAAGGTATCACAAACCACACTGGAAGCTGGTACCATTTAGTTTTCACTGCGAGACTTGAATTGCTTGTACTGGCATTCACCCATCTTCAGTGCCGTGGCTGATGGAGAAAAGAGGGGGACTAGGGGGGTTGCTCCCAAAGTGGCACGCTTGGAATGTAACTTTCAGTTGTAGACAAAGCCAGTGTCCCACCACAACCCGCACAGCGGTAGCAGAAGGCTCTACAAGCTGATTTGCCTCAGCTACCCAGGCCCCTGCTTAATCAGCTTTGTGTTCTGTGATTCAGAATTCCTGCTTACCCTTTCACAACCTGTTTTTAGGATACTGGTGAAAAATGTCGCAAAGGAAGCTGCCTGTTACACATCTGCCTCATCTGGTTATGCCTTTGCTTCCCTCTCCTGGCTGATTTCATCCTAAAACAAAAGGGAGAAAATTGTGAAGTATAAGCCACCACTTCTAGAGAAGGCTGAAGAGAAGACAATCCCTGTTCTACAAGCCTTGTTGGCTTCTCATTTGACAATCGAGACTTAGAATAGAAATTATGCAGAACTTGTGAACCCCCAGCTCAAACCTCCTTGCCATCCCGATTTAGCTCACACTCTGTTCGCACACCGAATGTTAACCTTAGGTACATCAAGGACAAATACCTTGAGTTGCTCTGAAGAACTTGGAAGTATTCCTGGACGACAGTATTAACTGAAATGCCACATACCTCTGCGAACATATAAATGGAAGAGACCTGACCAAGCCTGGCTAGGATTTATTTTGGGGAGGGAGACCCCAAACAAAATCCAAAGGGGAAAGAGTGGGTTTTTTCCAATTACATTTGAAGCGTTTTTAGAGTTTTGTCAACCCTCCACCTCAAAAAAACCCACAACTCAGACATTTAAAATTAATGGAAACCTAACGTAAATTCTCATTTTGACAATAAATATTTTACATTTTTACCACACAGGTCTGCAAGTTAGTTGTAACTTCTCTAGGCTTCCCTCCTGTTTCATAGCATTTTAACAAAGCCCACACTCTCACTAAAAATAAGGGCATGTCTGCATGTTTCTTAAAAACTGAAAAAAAAATCCGTTTATTCTTTTTGTTTTCATGACTCTCCAACATCTTCCTTCCAGTCAAGCTCTTCTCCCTACTCTCCTCCCCACTTCAACTATTACTCTGAAATTCCCACTTTGAAAAACTGACCTGAAACAACTGGCCAATCCTATTTTTGTACATTTTCCCAGTCTTTTCTAAATAAAGCATGGGAATCTCTTCTGCCTTGACCCATTAATACCACAAAGGGCAGCTAGTATCTGTCACATTGATTAGATCAGTGCTCTGTGAAGCAAGCAAAATCCAGGGAATGAGGATGAATTGATTTTTGTTTTCTTAAAGCGAAAAACGCAACGAGCCCACAATGAATTGTTCTATCTAGTCCGCGCACTGAACTTAATTAACTATTTAATTAAATAATGAATTAACGCTGTTAGCAAAACGTGAGACGGGTCGTGCCACGCAGCCTTCCTCTTCTTTTCCTCCCCTCCTCCATGCATCCACTCAAGTTTTATCTCCACAACAAAACAGAAGCCTCTCTTTGTTACAGCTGCAACAGTAGCATCATTGACTGAAGTGCTCATGTGTCCAAAAATAACCAAGCAAGTGTCCATTCTGTTTGGAGCCATCTAGCATCGTGTCCTCACACTTGGCACATCCCTTGAAATTCTACACCTTCTCAGCTGGGAATTAGAAAACAAGATCCTGGCTGCTTGTGTACATTTAAAGGGACCATGACTTTGTTCTCCTCCACGTGTTGAGTATTTCTAAAGAACTTGTGGTACTTGCGTATCTTCAGAGTTATTTTCTTTGCTCTTGGTCAAACTCCACAAAGGCCAATTACTCTCTACTTTGAATTCCCTAGATAGTTTTATACGGTGTTTTCATTTTATCTTCTTTTAGTTTTTCTGACATCACATAAAATCTTATCCAGCATATATTTTACCCATAGATCCAAAAGAATTTCAGGTCTTAGTAAACAGCACTTCTAGGGTCATTCATGTAGCAAAAAAGTCAGGCTCTTTAACGTGAGGTGCGGCAAGACAACCCAAGTGCATGAATGTAGCTAAAGAAGCCATTATTGTTCCTGCTTTTAGAAAAAAAGGAAGGAAGGAATTAGCTGATTTGCTTAGCTCATGCAACAAATGTGAAACAGAACAGAGAACAAAATCCAGACCCCTTAAGTTCCTTGCCAGTCTTTAAATAAGAACTTATCCCCGATTTTTATAAAGGAAACCTACAGGATCAGTCCCTTTTGGATCTGTGCTATAATCTTCTTCACTCATTTTTTCACTGTTTTTCAAAATCTACCCCAGAATCGGCTGCAGTTCAGCGCTGCATGAAAGCAGATGCTACAATCGATACAACTTGTAAAGCCAAAAAGGCAGTTTCAGTGTAAAAAGCATTATGTAATCACTGAGATCACAGATCACTAGCGAATAAAGCTTGTTTCCAAGTTCAGTTAACTTTTTTTCAACCTTCACATTCAACTCTGGAATGATTTTTGATGAGACGCAAACAGAAGCATTCACCTGAATTATTTTGTTTTGTTGACGTGTGTTAGAACAACATGGGGAACAACAACAATATTTAAGAGTGCACGTAGCTGTACCCTCTTTAAGAGTCCCAGCAACATCAGACACCGGGAAAACAAAGGCTTGATGGTTTATCACTGCTGTCAACACAAGTCCTATGCAGGTTGGAATGCTCCTCCTGGAGATCTTGGTTTGAGTTGTCTCGTGGCCAAAACCACATTGCTAAACGCAGGGAGTATCATTGGATAAACATAGAATCATAGAATGTTTCAGGCTGGAAGGGACCTCCAGAGGTCATCTAGTCCAACCTCCCTACACAAGTAGGGACATCTACCTAGGTCAGGTTACTCAGAGCCTCATCAAGCCTGACCTTGAATGACTCCAGGGATGGGGCCTCCACCACCTCTCTGGGCAGCCCCTTCCAGTGCTCTATGACCCTCATGTTAAAGAACTTTCTTCTAATATCCAACCTAAATCTATCTTTTCCTAGCTCAAAACCATTCCTCCTTGTCCTATCACTACAAACCCTTGTGACTAGACCTTTCCCTGCCTTCCTGTAGGAAGGAACATCATTCTGCTTCGTACAAATTTATGGCTGCCAGGCTGGGCCCCTGTGGATGGTATTTTCCAATCCATCGTTTCTTGCTTCCCAATCCTCCCCCTCAAGACCGGTGTCACATCAGTTATGAAGGAACTCGATGGTGCATCCAGAATTAGCAGATTTCAGAATTCACTCCTGGTGCAGGGCTTTCCTGGTAAATAAAACACCCATCACAGTCACAACAAAAGCAAGGTACTCATTCCACAGGAGTCCCATTTCCTTTCGAGCACTCTGCATCACATAAGCCGTGCTGTGAGGGTGGCAAACACGATGCTGAAATCAGCAGCTTCCTACATCTTGGGAGGGAGGGAGTGGCCAGGCTCTGTGGAACTGCAGATTTGGCAAGGCTGGATGAAACTACTGCTACACCCAGGCCGCTTGCAACAGCTCTGCTGATGCTGGCACCACAGAGAAATCAGAAAACACAGCAAGCAGAGAAGGAATCTACTTCAAGCTGCTGCAGAAAACACCTCTGCCGATTAACACAGCAGCGTCATTTTCTGTGATGGCCGTTCTGATTTCTTGTGGCAGATCCAAAGCCCAGTTATCTCATACTCATCACTGTTCTAAAAGGACAATGGACATACAGTGCTTTAAGTAAACAATTGCCTCCTAACGCAATGTTGCATTTAATACAAAGAGAGGAACAGCAAGTGAAAACACGGCCCAAAAAAGAGAAAACAGGAAAATGAAACTGGCTGCATAGATGGCTTCAGAAATAAAAGGATCTTTTTGAGCAAGAGAGCAAAGAAACTAGGGTGCAAAGGAAAGGAACACACAATTTGTGATCTCTTCTTGCCTCTTCCATGAATTGCCAAAGCGATTTGAGTGACTGATAGATTCTCAAGCTCTCAAAACCTGCAAGTGAAGCTGGGTCAAAGGAGAACTTTGTAAAGCACAGAGCACCTTGCAGCTCAGCTGAGGTGGTGGCAGAACAGGGACAGGTGACATCACACGTGCCCGGCCTGTAAAAGCTGCGACCTCCAGGAGAGGCTACGCTTGGAGGTGTGGGTGCGTGGTGGGGTTGGGATCCCCCATGACTGGCTGCTTCCCACTACGACAGAGCGAGTTTTATATATATATTAAGCTGAAGTTCTAGTTAACGTGTTAAAATAACCTGGTATCAGTGGGTATTGGATGCTAGCTTTTTAAAACTACCTGATTTAGTAGCACTAGATGATCTCCAGATGTCCCTTCCAACCCCTACCATTCTGTGATCTGTAGAAGGTCCAGGTAAAACAGAGCTTTGATTGCAACAACAGCTTTGTAAAGTTATAAATCCCTAAAGATTCTGCCTGTCTATAGTGTTGGCTGAGAGCAGGCAGAGATTTTTTTTTTTTGAGTTTTACATTTTGTTCTTCTGCTGTGTGGAAAGTTTTTCCAAGCTCTGAAAAGCACTTTTTTACAGTGTAGTGAAAAACCTTTCAAAACCCTTTTGTTGTTGTTTGGCACCGTACAGAGAAAGGAAGAAAGAAACTCGGCCTTTGCGGATGATGGACAGCAACAAATTTAATTAGGGCACTGGCTTGCAATGTGACAGGCCAAGTTCAAGATCTTGGACAGAACCAAGCAGAGCAAGAGCTTAAACTGAGTCTCTTGTGGGAAACATTTACTAGAAAAATCAAATTAAAACATTGTACTTTGCCTTCTTATCTTAGATCTTTTCACGGAGATTACATCCTTTCTTTAAATAAAATGTTATAATCAGCTTTGTCTCCGGGTATGGTACAATACAATTGCCACCAATGCGTTTGAATAAACTTGTTATTGTGCTCAGAATATTGGTAAGAACTGCTCAAGCATCCTGAGAAACCGAACACTCTTTTGCTGGCTGCATCTCCATTAAATTCCACACTTTTTGTAACTGATTTCTTTGTCCTACACCTTTTCTTGTGTGCCCGAGTAACTACAGAGCTGTTTTGTGAACCAGAGCGCTGAACTTTGCTGCTGTCAGAAACTTCGCTGCAATCACAGCCTCCCTTCTGCTGAATCCAGACTGCCCGGCACTGATCAAAAGAATCGGAATTCTGTTTCTGCAGGGTCTGTGGAGGAAGAAGTGCCCGATCCCTCCGGCATGGAAGCCAGAACCTTGCTTAGCTTGGTTTGGAGGCATAGATCATAAAGACTTTCGGTTTTTAGCAGCAAGATGGTTATCCTGGCAGTTTTGCAGGAAGTCGGATACCAGGAGAACCCCCTGTAGCTGCTCAGTGAATTGATGTTCTTGGTAATTTCCTGCCTGCTCTTGGAAACATGACTGATAAGGTTATTGGTTTCGCAGAGCCCCTGCAGAGTACAGGGAACTTCTGGTTTGTGGGAAATGTTTCCAGTTGCTGTCTGGTTTGAACTGCGACCAAGTTTTGGAAAGATGAAGTTTCTCTCCAAGCAGAAAACTCTTTTCTTTTTGGGTAGAGAGTATTTTTCTGGCACCGATTATTTCTGTGCGCTCTTCCGTGGCTCAGATTTGCCTGGGGAACAGCTCTGTATTTTCAAAGAGCAGCTCTCATTTGCCTTCCACTTTCTCATAACATTCTGCGATCCTGATAAAACTTAGAATGTGACAAACTGGCTTATTCTAACCTTGTAGTTCTCTGCCTTAGGGCTCTTCAGCCTTGGATTCAATGACACCAACAGGAGGCAAGTAGAGGAGCCTCAGCCCAGAGTAAAAGCAGAAACAAGCAGCTATGTAAGCAGGAGAACTCGGAAAGTCCGGGCTCCAGTACACACATGCCTCACAGGCATATTCTCCACTGCCTGCTAGGATGCCAATTTTAAGTCGTTTCCCCCAGATGAAACTTTTTAACACTGCTTTTCCAGCGTGAATTCTCTGCAGTTTAATAAGGCCCAAACTCACTGTGCAGCCTCGGCCAGAGGAGGTAAAAATTCAGGCTCCACCACATACTTTCGAAGTTGTAAGCAGCTGAATATCCTTGAAGCATCAATGACTACAAAAGTTAGTTGGAAGTGATCGTTGAGTCAAAGCTACTCTGCAGAAGTGGACAGAGCATGGTAAGAAAGCCTTGTTTTGGTTTCAGCACTGGGCATGGGAGAAGATAACCTTTTACTTCAGTAACCGTAAAGGAAAAAAGGTAATTGCCAAAATGTAGTTTTACCCAGTCAGGTCTGGCTTACTGCTTTCCAGTCCCATGCAAGCTCTCAATCTGCTGTTAAGCAAAGTAAAATGAGTCAACCTGAAGCACTTTTGAATAACTGAACCTTGCACTAGTGGCTCGGCTGAACTCATTTCACTTTGCGTGCACCGCACGAGGCAAACGTTATGTGACTAATTATCGCGTCTCAGCGCGGTGACTGAAGTATCAGCGGGATGTGTCCTCGTGTGACCATGCTCTAAATTCCACACAGTTTATGTGGATGGTGAGTGCAAAGAAGATACAGGCACTGAAAGGGAAAAGGAGGAAGGTCCAGAAGCAGTGTGATTCAGGGCTTGCTGTTGTCCAGGATCTTTTAATAGCCTCTAGGGCAGGCCAATTAAATACCGCTGTTGAACAACTTAGCCTGTTCCTAGTTCTCAGGAACTCTCTCTATACAGCTACTCTAAGTCGTATCTTCTACTGCAGACCTTGAATGCATTGCAAGTCTGGGATCTTTAAAGAGAGGGCTACATTTTCCTCCTGGCTGGCAGTGATATTGGCAGATATTGGCAGGCTTAACTCCAAATAACCGTTTCTTTCATTGGTATCTTCTAATTACCTTTCCCATTTGCCAAGCTGAAAATTACTTGATTTAAAGCATGAGCAGGTGATTTAGTGGTGGGTTCTGGTCTTGAAAACCACAGGAGAGTCACTTGGTCATCTGCGTGCTCTGATGCTTCAGTGCAGACTGACTTGCACAGTAGAGACAAAAGGCAAAGAAAACGGCTGGACCTACTGCAACTTCTGTTCTGCTTTTGCTTCTCTGAGAATCAAAGCTCTGGTTTGGATTTTGAAGAGGAAGGGGAGGAAGTGAAGTGGAGGAATACGTGGAAAACACATAAGAAGGAATGGAGAAGTATGGGAAAACCAGATCCTGCAAAGACTGGAAGATGGCTTTGGACTAAATAGAGAGATTCCCACTGGTCAGGTGGATTCTTCTAACTAAGCAATTGAATAGAATTCTACGTACACAAAATTCCGTGGCTAAATTCAGGAAAGCGTATCATGCTCAGGATAAATGATGTACAAGCCAGGACCAAGTTTCTTTAGGTTCTCAAAGTGAGATGTCTTTCAAACTAAGCATAGTTCGCAAAGCTTTTCAGGGTGAGGGTTAAATGGGGTTTTAAATAGAAGCAGTTACAAATAAGAATACTGAGAAAGTTCCTCTCTAAGTTTCAGCAACAGTTACCAGCAGTTTGGACAACTCAAAATGCTTGCAGCTAAGTGAAAAGCCAACGAGCTTTGGTAAGTTACAGACAACTGCTTAATGAGTTTTCCTTCTCTAATTATGCGATGGAAGAAAATTGCGTCTCAGTTCTAGGAACACTTCCATGGGCTCCTCTGAACTACTGTGAGTTGTGTGGGCTCAGTAGCTCAAACTCTAGCTATAAGCACTAGTTACAGAAGAAGCGAGAAACCGGAGGTGAAGGCAATCTTTTTAGGAGTCTGGATGTTCACCTCGCCATGCTGCTGTTAGCAGACCATGTTACTGGAGGTTTCTTGTGCTGGTTCAGCCATCATCATTCTACGCTGCCATCAGTTCCCTGATCACACAGGCCAGCGCTGAACTCAGCAACAGCCCCTCACAAGTCTTCTTTCAGACAGACCTGCCATAGGTTCCTGTGGGCCCAGCTCCTCCACTGCCCGCTGTGGTGTGGACAGTGTGTGGTGTGTTGTGGACACAACAGACAGAGATGGCTCCTCAGGGGCCCTTCACATGGAAGGACACCACTGAGAGAGCTCAGCAAGACGCAACCAGCCCCAACAGAAGCCACACCCAACAGGAAGCTCTTCCAACAGATCAGCTCCTGGTTGATATAACCCTGGCCTCGCCCACCACCCCAACCATGACCACCTGGGTGAGGGCAGAGCCACAGAGACACAGGTGGGCCAGGTTCTGCCTCTGGAACACGAAGCCAACAGAAACAACAAAACATTCTACTAGGTTGTGACTCATCCACAGGTCAACTCCAACTTGTTGCCCACAACTTGGGCCCCAGCACTTCAAGGTTCTCCCTGATTAAAGTAGAACAATAATATTGTAAGCCTGATTCATCACTGACACGGTCGTTTACATGGATACAGAGAATCTGCACTAAAAAAAAAAGTCAGAATCTCTGCCCTGAGTCCATGCAGGGCTGTCACACCTCCGGTCTGTTCTTGAGTATTCCCAGCCCAGCACCATCATCTGCCAGTTCCAGGACCCTTGACATCAGACACAGCTGAATGGCTTGCCAGACAGCTGCATCTGGTACTTGGGCTCCTGGGGCACAGGAGACTGCTGCACTGCTCAACAACCAGAGTGTGTGGCTTCTAATGAGGGCCTGACACACAGAAGAGTCCTCCAAAGGAACACACTCTCCTCAGCCATAACCCCTTCTCACACACCTTCCCTCGCAGGTGTGCTCCACACCACCCAAGGGAAAACAAAAAAAAAAGTTAAAAAATCTGTTTACAACAGCGCTAAGTGCAGCCACAGTGTGTACCGAGGATGTCAGAGCTCACTGCCTGGCCACAAATCGCACCAGACAATGGCTATTGGTTGTGAGGCTACGTTTCTCTATATCCCTGCTAAAGCATCTGCTTTGCATTGTTACAAGTGAGAAAAACAAAGCCTATACATGCGCACTGCTGACTCTGGGCTCCCAAAGGTCCCTGGCCCACAGAGCAGGGTAAGGAAATAGCCTCAGACAAGCTGATTTCAAGCCTGTGTGCCACGAGGTGTTTTTAAAGCATGTTATAAATGTTTTAACTGAAAGGCTGCTCCTATGAGCTAGTTAAGTGCTATCATCCCCCGTTTCTTTCCAAGTAAAAAAAAAATAGAAGCAGAAAGCATTTACTCAAGGTCTCCAAGGGAATCAACAACACAGCAAGGATTAGAACTAAGGATTTCCTGTCCGATCTGCAAACCGCACCTCTCTCCTGTTTACAATGTGAACTTATTCCCTAGCAGAGAAGCCATGTGAATGGAACAATTCATTCTGCTATTTCAGCCTCCCTTCCTTCCCTTCTCAGTTCATTCCTGGCATTACCTTCAGATCCAGAAGGACTGTGTGGCAAAGCAAAGCCAGCAAAGAATGTTTTCAGAACAATTTCAGCTGCAAATACTTGAATAATATTTACTGAAGTAAAGAAAGTTCGAACCACTTAGAAAATACTGCAGGAATACTGTCCTCTTGTTCACGAAAAATGAAAGCAAAAGGTAAATGAACTCGTACATCAAGGAGTAAGTTAATGAATGACTAAAGCCAATCATGCCGGTTACCTGCACACGTCATTTTTTGTACACAACTCAAGCAATTCTAGAGCAATACTACACAGAGTAAGTTACTACTAATACTTCCACTTACGGTATGGCTTAAGAAAAAAGAGATCACAATTTTAGGCTCTTTGCATTTGCTTTCCTTTTTAATTTTTGTTTTAAAAGTTAACATTTTCACATTTCCCTCTGGAATCAAAAGCTAAAGACTCCTTGAAAAATATCAACTGAGTTTCTTACGCCTTTCTGTGACTCCAGGGCTTAGGACATCAATTTGCTCACACCCTTTAAATACCATGAGGAGTTAGCAACACCGACCTGACTGAAAGTACGAGACTTGACTAGAGCCTAGGATCAAGAGCTTCGGTTCAAAGACCACAGTGGCATTTTACTCCAAATGATATATTTAATCATCACTTCCCACAATCCATGGTTTTTAACGCGTCTTTCTCCTGCAGAGTCAGATCATTGATGTGATAAGTTCATACTCCCTGGTAGCACCAGTCAGAGCCAGCAATTACCTTCCAGCTGCAAAACGCTTGTAAAATTACAGGCTTCTTCAAAGCATGAAAACACGAGTCCAGAGAGCTGATTGGGCTCTTTTTTAGACCACTTGGCTTTTTATGTGTGTTTTAGTAACAACGGCTTCTGTGATACATACAAGAGAGCTACAGGGCTTGAGAAAAGGCTTATACTTACATATCCCTTTCCAAACAAACCTGCGCAGGTGTATTTCGTCCAGCTCATAGCGAAGGAGAACAGCTTGTTAACTTAATTAATGCATAGAAGTACTTTGCCTGAGCAAGAATCCAAAGTAGAAAATGCTAAGCCCTACTATTAAAAATAACAGAGAAATCCTACAGACAACAGCATCTTTAACAGGCTTGCTTTCAACTTCCTGCTGTTGTTAAGCAAAATTGTTTCATCGAAGCCTCTGAGACTTTCACTGATTCGATCACCTACACAGCTTCAGTAGTAAGGAAAAAGGAACACTTCTACTCCCTTGATAATGCTGCAACCCTTCCCTGAAAAGAAACATTGCTGCACACAGACCAAGAGAGTTTGGATGCTTCAAAAGAGACAACAAACAAGCCCAGACACAAACTCTTAAAGGCTCTTCACTCTCTGAGCTCCTCCCCTTCCTGCAAGGTGCCTCATAAAGGTGGGGAGGACTCCTCTCACCAGAGAGTTGATCTGTGCTTCCTAGAGATGCAGCATGTCATCAGTTAAGTCTATGCATGAAGTGGGGCTGCTTCTTTCCAAGATAACTTTTTGTTACAGCTGTTGGTGTTGCTGTTATGGTCCTGGTGTTGATTTCAGGGTATTCAAAGGCACTGAGGAATGGTAATTGTCCCCTCTCTAAAGACTAATAGGAGAAGGAGATCTTAATGCTTTTACAAATAATCTCTGAGCATGGATTTATTGGGTTTGGTGTGTATTGATTTTGTCAGTGGTATGAAGAACCTGTGTTTTGAAGCCAAAGAATGTGGTTTCTTTGTAGAATGGTGAAAACTGGGGCTGGAAAGGACTGAGGCATCTCCTACCCTTAGGCAGGGAGCAGCTCTACTTAGACTATTCCCAGGAGGTGGTTATCTAATCTGCTCTTAAAAGTGCCTGGTAGTGGATGCGCTGCAGGGTTTTTTTTTGGTTATGTAGTTCAGTGTTTCATCATTCCTGTTAGAATAAAACCACTTTCTGAGCATCTCGCCTTGTGTTCATGGTGTGCAGCTCAGGCTGACTGTTCCCATTTTGCTTCGGTTTCTTGTTTCCTGCTGCCAGCAGGTTTCAGAGTTCTAAGTTAGATCGAAATTATCCTGAGGTGGAAGATTTGAAGAGCCAGGTTACCCTGAACTATGTGTTTTGCTAATTGCAGCTACTAAGTGACAGGAAGGGCTAAATCTAGGTCTTGTGAACCTCTTACAGTCTCCTATAGCCACAGTTGTAGTTTTAACAGGGTTGTTGGCTTTCCAGAAGAGTTCTCTTATTTTTTGATTGGACATATCCTCCCATAGAACTAAATGGTTTGTAAAACATGTAGTAAGAGACTTAAGAACGGTTTTTCTACATGTCTCAAATGACCCCTTTTAACTGCCAAATACTGCAACACCTCCCCTCCCAAACAAGCCTCCCTAGTTGAAAAATACTCATTTTCCTCCCTCCAAACAGGTGCTTCCTGTCTACCTCTAAGACCTTCTATCTTCTTTTCCAGAAGCCTTGTTTTCCTTTTATCTTTGGATGTGTTTTGCACTTGCTTTAAAATAAAACTCCTGCCAAAATTTGGGTGCATGAATCGTGTACAAATTGGGCTTAAATAATCCACTAACCTTATATTTTGCAAATTGCCGTTTAAACTATTGTTATTTAGGCCTGCTCTAAACAAATCAACTATGGAGCTGGTTTTGCAAACTACTAAAGGAACATATGAAAGTCTTTCTCAGCCTCGCTAGCTTTTCTGTTTGCTTGCACCGGGTAAGTTAAGGGAAAAAGCCTTAGCTATTTCTGAAAGAAGATGTTGAGGCTTCCCCTTGTGATAGCAGCGCTTTAATGAACTTTACACTGTTGAGGTGACACAAGCTGCTTGTTTACCAGAATTAATGAGCTTTTATTGCATAAGTTAGCTCGAAGATGAGTAGTTTGGGGTGCTCGGTTACAGCACCATTAGGCAGTACTGTTACCCGGGTTTGTTGGGGAAACGGCTCTCTAGAAAATTACTGGCAGTTGCAAAGTGAACTGAAACTGATGGACCATCCTCTTCTGCTTTTTCTCATTGTTAAACCCATGGCTGATGTGGGGACGATGGCATTTTATGCCACTTCTGAGTCCTGCCCCAACAGCATAGATGCTCAGAACTGCTAGACATTACTTCATCTTTTTCCCTTTCCAATAAAACCCCGTGACTTTGGTGGAACTCTAGTGAAGAAGGGTGTGATACATGTCTTTGTAGCGCTCGAGTTTAGGATAGCGAGGCAGGAACTACTTAAACCTTTGTTTAAACCTTGGTTTTATGTGGGTTGGGACTTGCACCACACGTAGCTTACCCCGTGAGTTTGCCTGAGCCTCCTTGAAGCAGGAGGGTCTGCCTGACCTTTTGTTAAGCGTGAACTTCCGTGTGGTAGTACCAAGGTGCGACTCAGCACTGTTTTCACAACGAGTGTTAATTAAAGTGGTTACACACATAGAGGCAATTATGTGAAATTAAGAATGGGGAAACACGGGGTGAATATTAGCAAACATCTTCTAGGAGTAAAGGCTGTCAGGCGATAAAATGCTCTCCCAAAAAGCAATGGAAACCTCTTGCTGAGACACTTCAAGCTAGAGAGAATGGAGGAGAGAACACCATAAGGAATTACATTGCCCTGATGTTAACCTGCATGTGACCTCCAGTGCCTCAGCTATTACTAAATTTCAGTGATAACTTTGGTGATAATTGCTCCCTTTATATCTAAACCAAGTTGTTGTAGCTCATTATAATCTTGTCTAACGGGTCAAATGACTGGGAAATTAAAGCAGATACAAAATGAGTTGCTGATAGAGTTCTTCTTTGGGGCCTTAGTTTTTTGATCAGCGATTCGACATTAATGTGGTTTTTTCCATTGACTGCCAGTCATGTTTTCCATTTTGATTTTTCACTCGAACAGCTCCTCATTTACTCCGCTGTGAACTGCCCACTCCGCATGTAGCTCATCGGCCTTTAACAAAAACCGCCAGAAAGGCTTTTCTGTGGACCCTTGTGCCACTCTCCCTCCCATTCCCTGGAGATGCTCTTTAGTCTGAGCTGAGGGGGTTTGTCCGTAGAGTAAGAATTAGTAATTAAAGCATGATGGGAATAGATAGATGTTCATTAAAGCTTTGTGCTGTTGGTGGTTGCGTATCTATCTCCCCCCAAGCACCTGAACAAATGCTGAAGCCCCAGAGAAACCCGAGGGGCATAAGTGTGTGCTTACAAACCGTGCATCAGAGCCACGAAATGTGCCCCTGCTCATTTGCACTATCCGTTCACACTGGTGTGAACACTCGTGCTGGCTGAATTAACAAGCAAGTGAACACCCAAGGAAAGGTTGTGATTCCCAAGATGTCTTGCTAATTACCCTGGCTGTGATTTAACGTTAATTATTTATTATACTTCATTATAGTCTGTAGCTCAGTCAGCTCAAAACAAAAACCTGAAATGCTGGAATTATGATCCATCCTTTTGGCACGATTATATTAAATCTTTTCTACGAGGTATTTTGTTTTAATTATAAGGTATGTACTAAAGCTTCATTAATTTATATTACAAAGCAATTTGCAGGTCTTTTTGCCTCTTTTGTAGCCACAGAGGTTCTGGTAACGATGCTCATTCTACTATGTCGGCCAAGTTCTGCAGTAACTGTACAGAAGGCAGCGGATGAATTGGACTTTATTTGCAATTTTCCCTGCTAAATAGTTGCAAGACAATTCTGTTTAAGGTTGGAAAGGATGTTTTTAACGAACCCTGAAAAACAAGGAATGCCAGCTTTCATTCTGAATTTGGTACTGACTAAACATTTGAAGAATTGAGTGAGTTTGCTCTTGAGCTCTGGGAAATGTGGACCTGAGTGTGAAGAGAAGGGCCTTAATGCTGCAGTGATGCAAAAAGAGCCTGTCTTGATGGTGAATGTTTTCAAACTTGCAGTGTGTTTGCTTTTAGGTTTTTGGATTGCTCTTCAAAATGGACTAAGCAAAATCGTGGGTTCCAGAAACTCCCAAACTTCGGTGAGTTGCCGTTCCTTAGAACACCCTCTATGCGTTGAGTGCTCTTTCAGTTTCAAACATTATCCTTGCTTCCAAGATTGATTTTATTTGCGTGTGCAACCTTTATCAGGGATGTAGAGGTAAATTTGCGTTTGTGTGAAGTAGCCTATAATCCGGCCGGTGACGGGTGTCTGGTGTTCACTCTCAAACACGGGGAGCCTGACCGGGTTTGTGTTCACCACGGTTCTGGGTTTTGCGCTGTACTTGACCAGGAATTCAATGGTCTTTCACGCGAGAAAAGCAGCTTCCTGGGTGTTTGGAGCTGGAGATGCAGAATTGGTGCTCGGGGTGAGTGAGGAGACTCGTTTCAAGGCGCGCTGCAAGTTCGAGGCAGTGCTGGGTGTGCAGGATGAGCTCATGAATCTCAGAGTGAAATCTGGATTAGCAAGCTCTACCCAGCCTGAGAAGAAAACGTTTGCACGAACATCTGTGAAGGGAAACTGATGACTTTCACAAGATCTTAAATAGATTGGACTGAATCAATTATCCAAGTCCTGTACGTTAGCTACAGCTGAGCCTTCAACCGCGGCCCAGCGAGCTAAGGAGCCTCCATCCTTTCTGAGCCAGCAGGAGCTGTGCCAAGCTGGGCTCGGCTGGAAACCTTTCTTTGTAGCTCTTACTGGCTGTCAGCGTGAAAGGTGGATGGAGGCTAAAAATGGCTCAGAAGCAGGGCTGGGTGTATGCAGGGAATAGCAATGAGAGCGGCGGCGAGGCTGCCTGGCTTCTCCAGCGCAACCGGCGGCCAGGCGTGCGGGCGTTAGGGAAAGCATCCCCGCGGGTGGAAAACGTGCGTGGAACAGGCTACGTGGCTGCAGCGAGGAGCTGCTGCGGGAGGAACGGGCAGGAGAAGGAGGTGGGGGAGCGGAGGAAAAACCAAAACGACAACCCAAAAGAGGCCAAGATTCAGTGAAGCGGCGAGAGCCTGCGCAGCGTCCGGGGCACGGCGGCGACGGGGGCCCTCGGAGGAGGCTCTCCCCGCAGGGAGCGGG